>SWBL01000299.1:0-65788 GCA_024195585.1 Aureobasidium sp. EXF-3400
GCGAAAGGTAGAACCAATAGGAGACGGCTTATAGGTTCGCTGTAGAGCCAAGTAGCCTGATCAATTGAATCAATCAATCAATCAATCAATAATGGGTAGCTGACTCGGCAGGTTGTAACAAAAGGGTTACGCAAACCTTGAATTCCAAGAGCCGTTCCTCAGGCCGACTCATGAGAAGTACATACCTATTCAGAGGATCAGAGATAAGATCACAGAACCCAGACACAGGAAACTTACCGCCATCGCAGATAATCGTTTGTCCAGTCATGCGGTTAGAGTCCTTGCTGGCAAAAAAGCTGACCAGACCAGCGATATCCTCTGGGTACAGCTCCTGTTGCAATGCGTTTGTGCGATGGGACGACTTTTTGTACACATCTTCTACAGGGACACCAGCATTTTCTTTCGCCAATCGTTCTGCATAGACAAGCGACATGTCTGTCTTGACAGAACCAGGACAATAAGCATTCACTGTAATGCCGTACTGACCCAGCTCGAGGGCAGCTGTCTGAGTGAGCCCGCGGACTGCCCATTTGCTGGTACAGTATGCAGGTGCTTTTCCGCTTGGTCGATAACCAGAGATTGAGCATGCTGCGATGAGCTTCCCGCCCTTCCCTTGCTTGATCATCTGCTTCGCAGCTTCGGAATAGCAAAGGAAAACGCCACGGATGTTGATGCCCATGACACGATCCCATTGATCAACGGTGAGCTCGAGCAAGCTTGTACAATCCAGGATTCCCGCATTGGCAACCATGACATCCAGCGAACCGAACTGATCCACGGCAGCTGCAATCATGGCTTGAACTGATTTGATATCGCTAACATCGCCGGCAAAACCAGCGGCCTGTTTTCCTTGAGCCTTAATTTCTGAGACTACCTTGTCGATGTTTTCTTGCTTTGCAGGTATGTCGTTGACGATAACACTAAAGCCGTCTTCAGCCAGCCTCAGTGCGATGCCACGACCGATGCCGCCAGATGAGCCAGTGACGATTGCGACCGGCATTTTGCGATGATACGTAGGGTGATTATGATTCCTCGAAGCTGTTGTTTGCAGGTTTGCGCACTGGTAGAACATTATTCCTCAATGTCTTGTATCATCCTTGAGCCAACCATCGGAAATAGGCTGCGGAAGTGTTGACAGATCGACTTTCGGTAGTCGAGCCGTTTTGAGGCGGAACAACGAAACAAAGCCGAGAGATACTGAAATGGATCATGGCTACATTGTCTTGATACGACTTTGAAGGGAAAAGCCTTGTTTTCTTTGTTGTGATTGTTGCTGCCATCGACCCGCAAAAGATACATCTGACATTTTATGACATCACGTCAACATGCCTATTCAAGCTTTCCACAACAGCCACCTCTCAAAAATCAATCAAGAGTTTGCGCCTTTGGTTCCAGCTGTGAATGATGCATTCGCCAAGATCTGGACATTCGAGACTATTGACGAATTTCGTGGTAATTGGAAACGGCCTGCGACGTATCCGTCGTGTGTCCCGGACCAGGGTTTCAGTATTGACCATAAGGTCATACAAGCAGCAGATGGTGCAAATATCGAACTGCGTGTGTATAAACCATCTGATGCAGACGACCATGACCTTCCCCTCTTCTTCATTCTACATGGCGGAGGTAAAGTAAATCACCAAAACATTCTCTCTGGACTGACTGACACGGCTTAGGCTGGGTAGTCGGCAGCCATGACAGTGAAAACTCAGTCTGTCGCTCGGTGTGTGTCAAATGTCGCGCAATCGTCATCAGTGTTGATTATAGAAGGTTAGCATCCCGATGCACTAATTGAGCATGGATTGACGACGGAGAAGAGCACCAGAGTACAAGTTCCCCTACGCTCTCAACGATGCATACGATGCATTCCGATGGGTATGTCATGCTTTGAGTCAGATGTAACAGTGCTAATGGCTCGAAGGTCTACAAGAATTCCAGTACATTGGGCTTCAGCAAGGATAAGATCGTAATCAGTGGAACGAGTTCTGGCGGAAACCTTGTACAAGACTCAGATTCCCAACTGGTCCTGACGCATGGCTGACTTGGTGGCAGGCCGCAGCTTTAACGATCAAATTACGTGACTCAGATGCTCATATCAAGTTGGCAGGCCAAGTATTGAACATACCAGTCACTTGCCATCCTCGTCACTTTCCGCAACTGGACTATGAACTCAACAGCTACGAACAGAATGCAGAGTCGCCAACCACAAACGCTACGCACATGAGATGGTTCTGGGGTATGTCTTGCAAACTTGATCTTTGAGCTATTCTCTTATCGACCGATCAGATCAGTATGATCCCAATGCCGAAAAGAACCAGCTCTCGAGCCCACTACTCGCCACTTCGTTCCAAAGCCTACCCAAAGCTTGTAGGTATATCTTATGCATGCAGATTTTCACGCTGACAACTCTCAGTAATACAGGTGGGAGGACTTGATCCCCTGCGAGACGAAGGCATTGCATACGCACAAGCTCTTGAACAGGCAGGGTGAGGAAACAGCATGCCGGGTTGAGATATGCGCTGACCGTCGCCACAGTGTCCCTACTACTCTTAAGATCTACCCAGGATTGCCACATGGTTTCATGCTCGCAATGGATAAGGACTTCACAAAGGATTACTACGGAGAGGTTGTAAATTGGATGAATGAGCTGTTTTCGTCTTGAATATAACAATGAAACACAGCAGAGAATGCATAATCCAGACGCAGTATTTTTGGTGCATACATCAGCTATGAGTATATAGGGCTTCAGTATAGACTTGTCCAGCAAATTTGACAAGGATCATAGATGCAGAGGAGTGGGCTACAAAGCATGTGCTACGCGAAAGGTTTTCAGTTCAAAAGGTGGACTCGATGATAGAGGATTCTGATGTCTTTGGTCATGACAGTGCAAGTAGAGCTACGTCTCGTGTCAATCGGAAGACACCATGCTGTTCGAGGACCTCGGAATTGCGGAATTATGTTGACGGCAGAATGAGAAGGCTACTGTATCGTACAAATGTTCATTCCACGGAGGTAAAGTCATGACAAACTCATACACAAGAGCGTTAACATGGATTCGAATCTCTTCAGTGGCAAAGTCTATGTTGTCACGGGCGGGGGCGGCGGGATTGGGTTTGGTATAGTCAGGCAACTCGCAGGTTATGGAGCTCATGTCTTTGCGCTCGATCTTCGCAAAGAGAATCCGGCAAGCTTCGATGAATTAGACAAGAACCGAACGACATTCATCGAGGTCGACGTATCAGACCGCGAGGCATGCTCTAATGCCATCGACCGGGTGTTGTCGAAGCATGACCGAATCGACGGTCTTGTGAACAACGCAGGTATTTGCCCATCAGAAGGCGAATTGCCAGACCCGAAACTCTTTCGTTCAGTCATCGATACCAACCTTGGAGGAGCATTCAATATGGGATCTCTCGTCTTGCCGAAGATGAAGGAGCAAAAAAGCGGCGTTATCGTGAACGTCGGAAGCACATCGTGTTTGAGTGGCAAGAACCGCCTGCCGTTGTATGCTAGCTCCAAGCACGCACTTCTGGGACTTACTCGCTCCTGGGCCTTGGACTTTGCCAAGTATGGCATTCGGGTGAATTGCGTGGGACCTGGTAATTTCACATCAGCTCGTTCACTATCTATCATCCAGACTGACACGTACTCAGGAGCGACTGATACAGCAATGGCAAGGGCCCCATTGCAGACCGTCATGGGTCCACGATTCGGACCTGGCAAGACCGACGACGAACTTTTAGAATGTGTGGCTGCTTCGATCCCGCTTGGACGAATTGGTACCGTTGATGATGTTGCTCACTCAGTCAACTTTCTGCTGAGTGACTTGTCTAGTTTCATCACAGGACAGATTATTGTTGTTTCTGGGGGCTCGTCATAGCATATATGCAAACATTGGTCAATTGTATCATATGGCATTCTTTCTCTTGACGAACAAAACTCAGTGAATTATAAATTGTATTCCATTGTCAATTCTCTACCAATGCTGCAGCATTTTCGTACACAGACATGAGGCGTAGCTCGACCTCGCCAGAGTTTGATACCTTGTGCACCTGACGTGGAGGAGCCCAGATACCATCAAGCCTCGTCACCTCATAGGCTTCACCCGTGCCCGAGAATGTGGCCTGTCCCTCCATGACGAGGTAACAGGCACCCACAGTGATGGGCGACATAGGCACTGACTGGCCAGGCTTGATTATCGTCATACCAATTCCAACACGGTCAGATGGTATGGCAATGCCACGGTTGTGGTTGATGTGTTGATCCGATACTCCTCCAACCCAACTAACATTGGCGTTAGTTTTCTGGGCTCCGTCCACGGCCTGACTTTCCAGACTTTTCTGCAAGTCTTGGAATCTAACCATCGAGATGTCCTCTACCTGAGAAGGCCCTGTGACTATGCCATCCATGTAGTAGACAGAAGTCCCTATCTTCTCGATGCCATCATGAACCCAGATGAGTTCGCAGTCCTCGTCTCCAGAGTTGCGGACCCCGTGAGGTACTCCGGCTGGGATGTAGATACAGTCCAAAGGGCCAGCGTATGTCTTCTCGCCGTTTTCATCATACGACTCAAGCTCGCCTTTGAGAATGACGTAGATCTCGGTTATGCTGTGGTAGTGTAGACCTTTCTGTTTTTGTCCTTTGAATAGATTCATCATTCCGACGACGCAATTCTGGTTGTATATGGTCGCTTCTTTGTTGGGATTGACGTATCCAGGCGGTCCACCGATCCAGCTTTTGAGCCATCGCATGAATCCGGGCTCACGGGCACCTGGGACATGCCATTGCGGTTCGAGGTCTTTATAGCGCACAACTTGAATTCCCGACATGATGAAGTTTTGATCAGGCTAGGCCAATCTTGACGCCTTCCCTGAGATACAGAAACCTTTCTATAAGAGCAAGTTGTTTACCTCGGAATTGGGTGTCGCGGCATGTGCGGAATCCGGAGACAACGCATTCGCAGACTGCTGATTCCATCGTCAACTTTCGGGAAAGCACGTACAGAAGGGAATTGAATCACAACATTAGCAGTGGGATGTCTGTAGGCCATTCACAAAAAGGAACTCCGATCGTCCGTGAAAAAACATCTCAAGATTTCAATTTGGTAGATATGGCTAGTACGACCCGACTGATAGCAGCAGATACTCAACAAAAACATGTACACCAAAACCGCACTCAGGTGATTAATACTCCAGAATTCGTTCCTTGGGATCTTGGGTGTCCCACATGCTCACAAGAATCTTTCTTTCGCCATCGAACCATGGCGCTCGGCCATGGGAGACTTGGTAATTGTCGACAAGAGCGAAATCTCCAGGAATGGTTTTCACCATGACTTGGAGTTCCTTGGACAGTTCCCAGACGCGATGCAGATACTTCTTCGGGACGGGCTCACCGTCAGCGTATGTAGGAGGCATGAATGTCATGCCATCGTCACCAACGTATGGTGGGTCAGTAGCTCCACGGTCAAATGCGGTTCCATAGCGTCCGGCGAGACTGTTGAAGAAGACAGGTCTACCAGTAGCGGGAGATCTTCTGACGGCAGGCACATGTTGATGGACCTCGAGCTGATCATCCTCGCGCCACCAGAAGTGAGGGGTGAGACGCTTCACTTGCTCCTCCGCCTTGCGCTTCTTGGTTTCCATGTCATCCTCAGGCTTGATATCTCTGCCAAAGGCCAACGGGCCAGCCCAGGTGTAGATGAAGTTGGCAGCTTCCTTGCCTGGAGCACGATAGATGTCTGGAGAGCTGAGTTTCTTCTCGGTCACTTTCTCGATGAAGTCGGGAATGTCCTTATTCACGGCATCGAAAAGCTCAGTGCTGTGGACAAAAGGACTCTCGCCACCCTTTGGAGGAGTTTTGTGACAGAAGAAGTGGATGTTTGACGGGAATTTGGTGTATCTCGAGTATTCGTTGTGTTGGTGAATCCATAGGTTGGGCGGGGCTTCGGAAGCACTGAAGACCTCCTTGTCGTGCACTGTCCTACTTCCAGCAAGACCAATCTGGTCATATGGTTTGTGTCCTCTTCCTTCTTCAGCAGCGTGCACCAATCGCGAGAATGCGTTCATGGAGCTGCTAGGGGAGCCACGCAGTATGAGAGCTCCATGTTTGTTCATGAGCTCTGTGATCAGACCTCGTTCGGAAATATTGCGGACGGCCGCAACGGCCTGATCAATGGTCAATTCCTCGCCCGAGGCGTTCTTGTAGGCAAGGGTCAGAGGGAAAACATTGCCATGAACCATGCGCTGACCAGGCAGGTCAACGGGCTCGAAGACAACGTGGGCGCCCTCGACTTCGGCAGAAATCATATCTCGAGGAGCAGACGCCATGGTACAGATTTGTGCAGGTTTTTGTTTGGAAGAAGATGGAAAAGTTTGGTTTGGAACACTTTGATATGGTCGAAAGAAAGGCATTTATTCATCTGAAGGCCTGATGGTAGCTGTCCGGAATTGAGAGAGCTGTAAGCCGCTCCTGCCCCAATTCCGAACTTTATAAAACGGAGAGGGTACATAGGTTGTCGGTACCCACTTTCCAAGTGTACCGAGGTACATTTGTGATGTCAATTACATGATAAACCATATGCCGATCCGTGTTTTGATCGAACAGTAGCTGAGAGACTGAATGTTCTAAATTCTCCAGTGTTTGTCGTTGCTCAGCTTCCCCATCATGCCGATCGAGTCACAGTACCTTCAGTTCGATCTGCCTAATAAAGACCTCTGGTCTTTCATGTTTGAGAGAGGCCAAGACAAACGTTTCTCCGATGATCATGGTTGTTTCCAAACACCATCATACACACATTGTGGTCATGCTAACTTTGGGCTTGCATCAGTCATCTACCAAGATGTCAAGGACAACCGTTCTCACACCTTCTCGGCCGTAAAGCAGCTGTCAGTAGCATTCGGCAACGGCCTTCGCAAACACTTTGACTGGCGCAAGGGCGATGTCCTCAGCATCATCTCGCCAAACGATATCGACATCGCGCCTTGCACTTATGGGGCATTATATACCGGTGGAATCGTGTCTCCAGCTAATCCAGCTTACACGCCCTCTGAACTGGGATACATGCTGAAAGACTCCGGCGCAAAAGTATTGCTCACAGCCACGGGACTACTGCCCACTGTCAAAGAGGCTGCGAAGCTTGCTAATATCCCTTTCGAAAATATCCTAGTACTGGGCAAAGAACGCGATGTCACGACCAGACATTTCCTTGACATCTGCGACAGTGAAAGTAGACATATGCGACCGACTCTCAACCCAGACCAAGATTTGGCATTTCTTGTTTACTCCAGTGGCACCACTGGTCTCCCGAAAGGAGTCATGTTAAGTCACACCAACATCATTGCGGATGTCTTGATGATCGGCACTGGTGTTGGACAGACCTATGACGGCGGAAAAGACAGGATCTTGGGTATCTTGCCTTTCTATCATATCTATGGTGTGAAACATATTTCACAATCTGTTGACAGGACTAGTCAGGTTAACGCGTGGAGCCAGGTTTGACCGGGCTCGTTCATCAGCCCCTACATCGCGGTATCACTACCTTTGTGGTTTCTAGCTTCGATCTGGAGGTCTTCTGTCGGGCGATACAGGAGCACAAAGTTACCTTCTCTTACGTGTCCCCTCCTGTCTTGGTTCAGTTGGTGAATTGGAAGAGGGCAAAGGAGTTTGATTTTTCCTCTCTACGCATGCTCACATCTGGTGCTGCGCCTTTGACGAATGGACTGATTGAGAAGGTCTACAAGATGTATGGGATCCGAGTCAATCAAGCTTATGGCCTGAGTGAAACTAGTCCTATGACCCACACACAGGCAAGTCTACATGCAACCTCCAAGATCTTAAGCTGACTTTCAATAGCCATGGGACGAATGGAGGGATAGTATCGGATCCATCGGAAAGTTGTTTCCCAATATGACAGCCAAAATGGTTGGTGACGATGGTAATGAAGTCGCTGTCGGTGAACCTGGAGAGCTCTGGCTTCGTGGCCCAAATGTTTTCCAGGGCTACTGGAACCGGCCGAAAGACTCTGAAGAAGCCATAAGTCGTGATGGATACTTCAAGACAGGCGACGTCGGCCATATTGACGCCAAAGGGAATTTCTATGTAAGCACCATCACCATAAGCTTTGTAGGTCTAGCACCACTAACATGCAGGATCTTGAAGATCACAGATCGGTTGAAGGAGTTGATCAAGTTCAATGGTTTCCAAGTCGCTCCTGCAGAGCTAGAAGGTCTCTTGATGACTCACAAATCTGTGGCAGATGTGGCAGTAGTTGGAGTTCATGATGCGGTGAAGCGTACAGAGCTGCCACGGGCCTACATAGTTCTTGTGTCTGGCATCGAGGGCAGTCCGAAGATTGCTAAGGAGATCATGGAGTGGATGAAATCTCGAGTTGCTTATTACAAGCAGTTGAGGGGTGGGATCCAATTCGTTGATGCAATCCCCAAGAGCCCGACAGGCAAGATCCTTCGACGCGTAATCAAGGATTGGATTGCTCAGGACGCCTCTCGCCGTAGCTCCAAGCTGTAAAGTCAGACATCTACCCCGCTTAGCTTGATCAATTCCGCAATTGCCTAACGGTGCGTTGTTCTGTTTATGAATCTCGGGTCTGCGGAGGAGTTGTCAAAGTATGCACTGGCTCGCAACCGTTGGGGGGTCCCCATGGGGCCCCAATGCCCCATGCGTTCGATGAAAGCCTCGACACAAGCCACGTCCGCTCCATACTACCTTCAGTTGCAGACGTGAAGTCATCGAGACTCCCAAGTGTTCGAGGATTGTTCAGGCACATTCTAAGCCAGCAGGATACTATCTGCTCGCAGCTATGAAGAGATCTGCCCATCTTCGATCGATGTCTCTGGGTGACGAGTGTTGAGCTGCAGGATCATGCAGCTTAGAGACTAGGTAAAGGATCAATCAGAGAGTGGTGATTGGGTCCCTCCGCCGCGGTGCTTAGTGTTTGCGCCACAGAACGTTCAGCCAGGATCCCCGCATACACGTTGCGTGTGATCTTGCTCCTTCTCTTTTTTTGATGGTTCGATAGTGCCACCATTGGAGCTGGATCTCTGTCACTCTGTACCTCTTGCCTGGGCACTCTTAGGGGTTATCAAATCACAATGTAGTCATTCCGTGCTGCCTAATTCCGAGCATGTGTCTCAACGACTTCTTGCTATATACCCCCTTGTCCCCAGATGATTGAGATCGACCATCTACTGTCGTTTTACAAACTTGTCTACATACACCAGATTCACTATGTCTGAACACAAGTCGGACCTGGCCGCCGAAGGACAAGACTGGAAGTCCAACGCCGAACATGTTGAAGTGTTGAATGCCTCAACAGATGAGTCCAGCTCCTCAAACGCAGACGCTGAACCGTACGATTTCACCTGGGGAAAGTTTGCAGCCTGTGCGGTGAGTACACCGTTGGAAGGCAGATAGCGACGCCAGATACTAAACATTTCGTAGGGCCTTACACTCGGCTTTTTGTCAGATACCTTCTTGATCTTCAGCACTGCTACGGTGTTGTCTTACATCAATGCTGATCTCGGTGAGTAACTGCGATTGTTCTCGGCCCAGTTCGATTCTGACGCTGATCTCGGCAGGACCATCTTCTTCTTATGTCTGGATTGCCACTGGCGATCTTGTGGCTAGTGCTGCTTCAGGTGTCCTCATAGGAAGGCTCAGCGATATCTTTGGTCGCCGCATGATGTTCCTAGTCGGCGGTGTTCTAGCTCTCATTGGAACTTTGGTTTCCGCTCTCGGGAAAAACATCCCCACCTTGATCGCTGGCGGCGTGATCATTGGACTCGCAGCTGCGGCGAGACAAGGAGCTTTCGCTGCCATAGGCGAGATCGTGCCCAAGAAGTCGAGGGGAATGGCCTTTGGTTTTCTCGAGAACTTCGTCTCCGTCGGCGTCGCATTTGGACCCCCGATCTGTACGCTCCTCTATCCATGTACTTGAAAATGACTAACCTCGTACCTAGCATATTCTTGCATCAAGCACTCATCGTGGAGAACAATCTTCTGGATTGCCTTCGCCCTTGATGTAGTTGTCTTGGTAGTTGTTTTCCTGTTCTACCATCCCATGAATCAGTACATCCATGAAGAAGGCAAATCTGGCTGGTATCAAGTGAAGCACTTGGATTGGGTGGGACTATTCCTATTCTCGGCCGGAATCACTGTGTTCCTGATGGGCATATCCTTCGGCGGGAACAATTACCCATGGTAAGAAGCTACAGTAACGTGCATCGAGAAATCGATCGCTAACACATTGGAAGGACTTCTGCAGGGACTCTGGCTCCGATCATCATCGGCGCCCTTGCTCTTGTTGCTTGCGGCTTCTGGGAAGCTTTCGCATCCCTCAGATACCCACTGTTCCCATCGGTCATCCTCAAGAATGTCCGTGGATTCACCATCATGCAGATCGGTGTGTTCTTCGTTGGCATGGTCTTTTACTCAACAGCGGTCTTGTGGCCTGAACAGATCCAGGCGCTGTTCACCACGGACTTGACAAAAGTCGGGTGGTACTCGGCTGCCAGTGGTCTCGGTCCCTTGTGTTTCGGCTGGTTGTTTGGAATGGCAGCCAGCAAGTTGCCACACGTAAAATGGCAAATGGTTGCCACAATGTGCGCTTTGACGGCTTTCAGCGGTGCACAAGCATCCGTCAGCGTGAACCGCCACGTCGCTTCGACTGCCCTCGTCGCATTACTGTTCATCAGTGTCTCAGGCATGGCAACTTACTCGATCAGTATCAGCCAGCTTGGAGTTGCTCATGAGTACATCGGCCTGGCGACCGGTATTACGATTACCATGAGACTTCTGGGAGGCGCCGTGGCCCAAATCATCTACGTCAGTATTCTCAAGAATACCCTCTCTTCTCAGGTGGCCAACGTCGCCGCCCCAGCTCTGGCCAAAGCAGGGCTTGCACCCACGTCAATCCCGGCAACCCTCGAAGCACTTCTCACTGGCAATTACAAGAGCCCTGCAGTCACGGGACTATCCCCTAAGATCTTGGGGGTTGCCGTTGCTTCTCTCCAACAAGCCTACGTTGCTTCGTTCAGGACAGTCTATCTTTCGTCCATCGCTTTCGGTGGTGCAGGAATCATTGTGCTGTGCTTCGCAGCAAATGTCGACCACTTGCGGACATCAAAAGTGGAGATCGAGCTTGTCGAGGGCGCTCACTTGCAAGCAAAGACTGATACCGGCGAGGGTCATATCGTACGCGCCGATGATGCCGGTCACCTCCACGCATGAGACGGGGACGAGCCAGACAGATGTTGATATACGATGGAGTTATTTGATTGCTAGGCGAGGAACGGCTCCTGCGAGTCTGAATAAGAGTTTGACTCCAAATATACACATCGATGCTGTTACTTGTGAGGTAGAATGTGATGATTTCTGTTACTCATGTATATTTATCAGATGCAGAGATCTTCTTTAGTTTTGGTCCACCCTGTTCACACCCTAGAATCTTGTTTCCAGTCGCAAGATGCTGTCTGCATAGCTGCGTAATCCAGTTGTCATAAGCACGTTTGTCAGGATGAGATGGCCCAAAAGTGCTAGAATCAACCTAGTGATGGCTAAAAACTCTTACTGTCTATGGTCTTTGAGGACTTTGCAGCATGAATCGAGATGCGTGTAGGTATGAAGGTCGCTATCACAATCTTGAGATTATCAGCCGCTGGGCTGGACTTGGGATTTGCGGCATGAGCTCATTTCGAAGAGCCATTGTGTTCACAAACTGTGGGCCTAGCTGAGAGAGTTTTGTGACTCCCAACAGCCGCATTGTGGTTTGTATCTCGTTGTTCATCACTGTATCGCATTAGTGTATGTTGAGCAGAATGTAGAGCCAAAGCTTACTCTGAATAGCTCTTTGAACCCCCTCAGCCCCATATGCGCTGAGTGCAAACATGAATGGTCGCCCTAGTCCAACTGCAGTGGCACCAAGACATAGTGCTTTGATCACGTCGCTGCCACGCCTAACACCTCCATCAAGGAAGATCTGACACTTCCCGAGAACTTCAGGGCAGAACTCTCTAATCTCCAGGAGTGTTCTCAGAGCACTTGGACTTCCATCCAATTGTCGACCACCGTGATTGCTGAGATAGATAAAGTCTACGCCATAGTCGACGGCGATTTTCGCATCTTCAGCAGTCGCAATGCCTTTGAGACCGATGGGGCCAGCATCACCCCATTCTGCTCTAATCCAGCTAAGGTCTTCCCAGTTGAGTGATGACGAATAAGGTGCTCTGTAAGCAGGTTTTGCGGCTTCAGGGGTTGAAGGCATAGTGAATGGAGTCGCTATGTCTGTTTGCCCATCATCAAGCGCGACTTGCACCTTGTATCGATCATCCGCTTCTCTGGGTGCCACGGCCGCAGTATCTACGGTGATAACGAGGGCAGCGTATCCGAGATTCTTTGCACGTCTAATCAACTCAACAGTTTCCTTTCGCTGCCTCTTGACGTAAAGCTGGAACCAGAGTGCACCGCGCTTTGACGAACGTCCTGGCCATTTAGCGAGCTCTTCGAGAGGTACTGAGGAGGCAGTGCTGACAGCATAAGGAATGTTATACAGACTTGAGCCTTTGACCAAGCACAACTCTCCATCGGGGTGACCCAATCTTGCCAGCGCGGCTGGTGCGATGAATATGGGTAAACTCATCCGGTGCCCCAGAATCACTTGTTCCATGTCGACCGTGTCGACGTCTCTCATGACCCTCGGACGAAATGCTATCTTCTGCCAATCCAATATGTTGTTCTGATACGAGCAGTGGTCGCCGGAGGCGGAAGAGTAGTAGATCCACGCGCGCTGGCTCAATCTCTTTTCTGCAACCTTCTCGAAGTCTTCGAGATTGAGGCACAATTCAATCGACTGTTGTTTCTCGAGGGCGTCGGTAGAGCGGGACTTGACCAGTTCTTCGTCCTTTGTGGTAGAGTCAACTGCTCCGAGCCGAGAACCTGAGTTTCGTCAGTCTATGATCATCTCACTGGATAGTGTGGAAGTTCTGACCTGGCGGCAAAGTATCCAACATGCCTGGAGGATGGTCATCTCATACTCTTCGGTGGCATCCTGTTCTCATGAGCACGCGTGTCATTCGGGAGATCAGGTATCGACTGACCTTGCCCGCCCAACTCAGGATACTGGATTCACCACCAGGGTGCTGCGGCAAGAACTCCGTCACATCGTAGACAGTATCATTGATCATAACCCAGCACGACTTTGCAGTATTGTGCTTGGAGATTTCTCGCAGGTCGAATTTTCGCTCGTCAGTCATTGCCCTTTGATCGTTATTTTCTGTGTGATGTAAACCTCCAATTGAAATTACGGTCGCCAGGATTACAATCGTGTAGACGGTGTCGCAATGGTCCGGAGATAATTCCTGCGTCCCCGATCTTGCAGCCCTGGTCACGCCTGGCGCTTGTAATTCCGACTATTCCGCACGACTCTCGGAAGCACATGCTGACTATCTTTTTGTGGATAGACCACTTTGTATTTGATTAATGTTCGAAGGTGAGAAGCATCAACACTGAAAGGTCAAGTGGACTTCATCGCCATATCTGATTTGTGCTAGAGGCGGCACTACTTACATCTGCCCTCTCATCATCCATACGTTTTCACCTTAACCCAACATGACCATCCCTACCATCTCCATGGCGGACCTCGGAGACAAGTCCTCTGGCTCTGGAGTAGTCCCAGGCTATGATGTTGATGAGGAATTTATTCGAAAAGCTGTTAACGACGTGGACGCCAACGTCTTGCGCATGGCGATCTATCAGATCACAAGAGACGAAAAGATCAAGAACATGACCGTGCATAAGAAAGCTATCCGAGGCGGTGTCTTGTACGACTACATCCTTTCCAAGGAAGACGAGGACTACGTTAGGGCCAAAGTCTTGGAATACTTGCTCAAGGGTCCCCAATCAAAACCTACACCTCCGACAAGGGAAGAAGCATACTCTATGATGGACATCTTTAGTGACAAGCCCATGAGAGAGAAGCCCGGCGAGCCTAGCTTCGACTACGACGAGGCCTACGAAGAGCTCGCCATCGATGACTATCCTCGCGCTGTGAATTGGTCTGCTGGGCAGCCGTCAAACGAGACACTACAGAAATGGAAAGTCTTGGTCGTTGGTGCAGGTATCTCTGGTCTGGCGGCTGCCATACCTCTGCAAAAGCTTGGTATTCCCTTTCAGATCGTTGAACGCTTGGACAACGTTGGCGGAACCTGGCTTCTGAACAGCTATCCGGGAGCTCGAGTGGACACCATGAGTTTCCTTTTCCAGTACAAGTTCGAAAAGAACTATCCGTGGACAGGTGAGAGAGTCCTTGAATCTCTTGCTATTTGACTGTCCTAACAAGAGCAGAATATTTCGCGTGCGCAGGAGAGACCAGGCAATATCTTGAGCACATTGCTATGAAGTACCATGTGGCAGACAAGATCACATTCAACACCGAAGTCGTCAGTGCTGTATGGTCCGAGGCCGACAAGTGTTACACAGTCAAGACCGCTGGAAAGGACGGCTCTGAGAATGTGTCCAAGTACAATGCCATCATCAGTGCCAGCGGTCTGTTCAGCACTCCCAATGCAATGCCCGATATTCCTGGCATCAAAGACTTCAAGGGACCTATCTTCCACACAGCGCACTGGGACCACGATGTAAGCATTTCTGGCAAACGAATAGCCCAGATCGGAACTGGATCCACCGGAGCACAACTTGCTCCTTGTCTGGCTGTCGAGGCAAAGCATCTTGCTGTATACCAGAGGACCCCGAACTGGATGTTCAAAGTCGAAGGGTATCGTAACAAGGTCACTCCCGAGATGCGTTGGTTATGTAGTCACCTGGTAAGTTGTCTTGATAAGACCTTGGTTCACTGCGCTAATGATTGTCCAGCCAAGTTACTGGAATTGGTTCTGCTGGGTGACTTTCTACCGAAGTCTCCATTTGGCATCGCTTCAGCTTCGAGACGAAGTCTACGAAGCAGAAGGCGGCGTAGTCAACAAGAGAAATGCCGCTTTGCGAGAGACCTTGTACAATTACATGGAGAACGAATTGGAGGGTCGACCTGATCTCCTCGCCAAGATGACACCTTCGTACGCTCCATTGGTCCGAAGGTTGGTTGTCGACAACGGTTTCTTCCAGACTTTGAAGAGGGACAACGTAGAGCTCGTCACTGAGGGCATCGAGCGAATCACTGAAACAGGTATCCAGACCAAGGATGGGCAACATCGTGAGTTCGACATCATCGCTCTTGGTGCCGGATTCAAGACGTCACAATACCTGTGGCCTGTCAACTATGTGGGCAAAGACGGTATGACCCTCGAGAAAGCGTGGAAGCTCGATGGCGCACGATCCTACCTCGGCATGTCTATGCCTCACTATCCCAACTTATTCACCCTGTACGGCCCTAACCACCAGCCCAGAGGTGGCAGTCTCTACTCATATGGAGAGATCTGGGCACGCTACGCTGTCGCGTCCATTGTCGGCATGATCGAGCGAGGTGCTGTATCAATGGAGGTAAAGGAGGACACCTTCCAAAGCTACCAGAAGAAACTTGATGCACAGAACAAGAAGCTTCTCTGGGAGTCTAAGGGTTCAAGCTATTATGTCAACGAGCACGGCAGACAGGCCGTCAACATGCCTTGGACGACGGCAGAGTACCACCCCATGATTGCCCAACCTAATTTCGATGATTACAAGCTGGATTTCGAGGGCAAGCATACGAACGGCACTAATGGCATCAATGGTACAAATGGCACAAATGGTAGTATTCATGCTTGAGCATGGACAGGATTGGGGTGAACATTGTCTGGAAATCAAATCCCTGTTCCTATAGATCAGTTACATTCTCGCAGTATTGAATCTCAAATTATCTCACTTTGGCATCGGTGTGTCTATCTATGTCCAGTCATTTCATGTTATGATCTGACATAAATATGACCGTTGTTCGACTTCTTTGCTTGGTGCAATCAGCGCAAGAATACCTGTGATTGCAAGAGGAAGTTGATTTTTTCAGACTATCGCGGGCGCACGGGACGATACAAGCCGTAGGAAGGAGCGACCCTCGTTACTTACATGAATTGATGGGTTGACATTTGTCACCATCAATTATTAACAACAATTCAGCTCACTTCTTCCCTCCAACGGTCCGCCACCGCCAAGACTTGGCAATTCCGACATCGCTGTGATTTTGGGTGTGCATGGTAGGAGGGTAACCCTGCGCTACGCTACAACCATTCTTATAAGAACGGAGCAATGACTTAGAAGACCATGTAACAACTCATCCGATAGTTGTTGACCATATCAAAAGTGTCATCCAGTTATGCACTGATTATCTTGACCCTAGACGAATCTAGGAGCATTGTAACATAATTTAGAGTGATGATCAAATGGGTCTGCTAAGATTACAAAGATTCGGCCGCGACTAGATACATGAAATTACAAGTTCGATCTTGACTTATCCCCCAAAACACCGAGAGCTTCCTCGAAACTTCTTTTGGCAGATTGAAACAGTAACGCAGCTTCTCCTGGGCACTTTATACGTAGTCAGTTGGTGTCGATGCCAGTTTATCTGGGGGTTTCTGTACATACCAGCAAAAAGTCGAATCCTTCACAGGCTCGACTCCGGCACGAATCTGGCCCATCGGCGAAGATCCCGATTGGTTTATTGTGTGCCTTGGAGATACGCACCAACTTCTTGAGAGCCTCAAGGTAATCATCTTCCGTACCATCTCCTCCCTTCAATCCCATCGACATCCGGAGGTCCACCGGGCCAACAAACACTGCAGTTATGCCCTCGACAGCAATGATCTCCTCGGCATTCTGCAGGCCCTGGATTGATTCAATCATGGCTATAATCTGCACATCCTTGCTGATTTCATCGCGATATTTCAAGACAGTCGTTGCAGGATCCACATTGGCAAATGGAGCTCTTGCGGGGCCAAAGCTCCGCTGACCCAAAGGTGGATAAGCAGCATTCTGCACAATACGTCTTGCTTCTTCTGCGGAGTTGACCATGGGTACGACGAGACCATATGCTCCACTGTCCAATGCCCACTTGGTCCACTCTACAGCATGAGATGGTACCCGTACCAAGGGTTGACAACGTCCTGCAGAGGCTGCGATTACTGCATGCGTCATGGAAGTCGCTTGACTAGCACTCAACGGGTTGTGCTCCATGTCGACGAGCACCCAGTCATAACCAGCTCTCGCAATGAGTTGTGCAGAGAAGATTGCGCCAAAACCGAGCGTGCAACCGACAAGTGGTCGAGCATCAGATCGAAGAGAATTGGGTGACATGCTCAGTGGTGATTTTTCTTGGTGCGTGCTCCAGAGTATGCACTTCTGAACCCCAGCGATCGTGACGAGAACAGTCATCTGCTCACGCACCCTGTGGTGAATGTTGATGAGTGACGGAATCGCTCGGAATTAGCGAAAACGCTGCTCGAAACGGTTCCAGACCCCGCCGAAAACACTCCCTGTACACCTCATTATTTCTGGACAGCTCGTGACCAATATTGGTGGTGCGTATACACTTCCTTCAAGTTTCACACTGCATACGTCAATATGGCGAAATCTCCCGCAACCCTCCCTCGATTCAATGAGCTACCCGACGGCTCAGCCTGGGGCGTTTGGGACACTGAGGGTCACCGAGATGCTCTTGGCACTTTGAATCATCTCACATCCGAGACCAAAACTGAGGCAGCGAAAGAGGTTCAGGACGGGATAAGTGTATCGCTCAAGTAGAGATGCCCGCTGCAAAATTCTACACCATCAGCTTATCGGTTATCTAGCTGGGCGCTTGACAAGCCTCATCGACCAGTCTTTGGTCGCCAGCAGCTCGAGCACAAGATAGTAGACAACAGCCTCTTCAGTCAATCAATGAGTTTTGATGATGTTCTATCATTCAATACCCAATCAAGTTCTCAGTGGGACGGGCTTCGACACGTCATCCACAGGCAGACTGGATTGCTGTATAACGGTGTCACCAAGGACGAGGTCTTCAACACCACCAAATTAGGGTTGCAAAGTACGTACAGTCTCTTTCCGCGATGCGTACCACAACCTAACGCGTCTCCAATGTTTAGGCTGGCACGAGATTGGTGGTATTGTGGGTCGTGGTGTCCTGATCGACTATGTAGCCTACGCTGCGAGGCATAAGATTGAGTACTCTCCGACAGACTATCACGCTATAACTTTGCAGGCGATACAGCAAGCAGCTGAAGAACAAGGAGTCGAATTCCGACGCGGCGACATTCTCCTTGTGAGAAGCGGACTGATCAAGTGGTACAACGACTGCGAAGACCACAAGTCGCGCGATGAATACTTTGTACGTCCAGATAAGAAGGGAGTCGGAGTGGCGCCCGACCCGGAGACCGTTGCATGGGTGTGGAATCAAGGATTCGCCGCCGTTGCCGGGGATGCGCTGGCCTGGGAGCCCATCCCTTATCCAGCATCAAGTCCATGTAAGTGAGGACGGGTTTGTATCAATCGAGGCTGACCATTTCAAGCTTTCCACCAATACCTTCTTGCTTTGTGGGGAACACCTATTGGGGAGTTGTGGGATCTCGAAGGTCTTGCAAGGATATGTGCAAAGTTGGGACGATATTCATTCTTCCTGTCGAGCATTCCTCTCAATGTCCCTGGCGGGGTGGCCTCACCTCCGAATGCTTTGGCTGTCTTCTGATAGGAATTGTTCGACTACAAGATAGCTAATGTATTGGCCACGGTGCCGGCTCCTCCATGAATGTTCAATGGGCATACAGTCATGAAGAACGTCCATCTTTTGTGGGCTTCGCACACCTCCGCCAATTGCTCCAGGTCTAACAACTCTCCTATTGGCATACCCCAGCCGGGCAGACAAGCCTCGTGTAAGCGCATGACTGGGACAACGTTAGCAATCTCAGACATGATCCAGATGTGGGAGGGACAACGTACAGCTACCGTCGGGTGCTGGGCAGGCTTCGAAAGCTATGGCGTCTCCACCAACGGCAGCAAGATTTTTATTCCAGATCCATGCGAGCAAGTCTGGAGTGGGGTCCACTCCTATGTGTGAGGCTTCCGCAAATGGTCCGATTGATTCTGGCGTTGAACCACGGATCCATTTGCTCAAGCCAGTACGAATCAACAAAACATCACCCCGACGGATCTCGATTCCCTCCTCATGTATCATGTCCTCAATTTCGGTCAATGATATAGCATGGTTCTTCAAAGGATCGTAAGAGATGCCTTTTGTTGATGCATATCGAACATAGTCGAGCAATACGCCGCGGCCTACTATACCGCCATTCTCGGCAATTGCTGTCACACCAGGAGATTAGTTTGAACACATTAAAGGTTCGAAGAATCACAAATGTGCCATAGTGCTTACCATGAATTCCAAGTGTCAGATCTTGTTTTGTGTCTATTGCCTCTTTGTACTCGACCCCGTTGTAGTATTGCTGGTAGGATTGATTGGCGTAGTGCACTATCTTGCGTCAGATCCACGACTACAGCCGCAGAATAAAATTAACTCACAGAGACCATCCCACTGACTTGAGCTCTGCGTATTCAGACGAATCTCTTCTTCGGCACAGAACATTCCATGGGCCTTCGCGATAGGGTTGACTTCGAGAGCTGGCCGTCCAGGACAGGCATTGAACGGGAGATGGAGAGGCAGACTGTTTCTGGTTGGCTCAGGGCTGGGGGCAATCATATGGCTCAACGTACTTCAAGTTTATAGACTGTCCAATCTTTATCTCCTCCTTGGCTTCGAGGATGGTTTCATTTGTGATAAAGTTGAGGGTTCCAAGAACGTCTTTGACCCCGCCATCATCAAAGACACCCCAGGCGGATCCCTGGGGTAAACCTGATCTGATACGAAGCTCTGAATATTTTGGGAACTGCTTTCGCGACATGCCGGCAACGAGCTTGATCCGCCACGAACCTACTGCCAAACTGATCAGGAGAAGTAAACAAGTAAATGTGCATCGATTTGAGGTGACACTGGCGAATACAACCGGGTCGGAGAAGAGGACGCCGATCGGTCTTGTAATTCCGCCTCCAGAATTCCGGTTTCCAAGCACCATTCGTCTCGGTATATCAAGGCTCAGTGCTGAAAGACAAGTAGTACAGAAAGTCATATCTGTCACTTCAGTTTGCATTCGGCGGTCTGCCCAATTAAGGCTCTCTATCACGACACAACATGGATGGGAAACAGTCTGTATTTTGCGCCATTGTTGGCGCCGGCATGTCCGGTATCACCATGGCAGCTCAAATCATCAAGCAGAACGCCTTGACACGAGACGAGTTCAAGGTCTTCGACGGCAACGACGACTATGGCGGTGTGTGGCAGGCGAACCAGTATCCAGGAGCGGCGTGCGATGTGCCTTCACATGCTTATGTGTTGCGCTTCCATCTGAAGCCAGGTCTGTCTCGCCTTTGGCTCTGCTTTGGTTAAGCTCTTGCTAATTCAAATCCCCAGATTGGTCCAAAGAATACGCAGAGCAAGCTGAAATTCAGCGATACTACGCCGATGTTGCAAAAGCCTACAGACTACGTGAATCTACTGTCTTCAATACCAAAGTCATCTCAGCCACTTGGAACGAAAGCACGCTCAAGTATGATATCGTGGTCATGAACAAGAAGACGGGCAAGAAGTCCGAGTGGACTGCAAACGTTGTAATCAACGCGGGAGGTCAATTTTCAAAGCCGAAGTATGCAAACATTCCTGGCGCAAAGGACTTCAAGGGCGAGCAATGGCATACTTCAGACTGGCACGAAGGCATGGATGTCAATGGCAAGCGTGTTGCTATCATTGGCACAGGCCCAAGTACGGCTCAGGTGGCACCTCGAATTGCACCACTGGTGAAAGAGTTGACCATCTACCAACGCAGTGCAACATACTGCATGCCTCGCCAAGATCACTTCCATCCTTCATGGAGAATCAACCTCTTCAAGTGGTTGCCTTTCACACTCTACATCTACCACATCTGGTGGTATCTCTCGGTACGTAAGACACTACCTGCGCAATTCGCTCTTGCTAACTCCATGATGTCAGATTGAAGGTAGAAAGAAGATGTGGCTCTCCGGGACCCAAGAAAACGCACAAATGAGAGATGTGGCCTTGGCTCACCTAGAAAGTAAAGTCAAGGATCCAAAGACTCGACAGAAATTGACCCCGCAACATGAATTTGGATGCAAGCGTATCTTGATCCTTGACGATTGGTCAGTATCAATGACTCGGAAAAAAAAATGAGAAAACCTTGCCTAATATCTCCTCAGGTACCCCATGTTCAACCGTTCCAACGTCAAGCTCATCACTGACCGCCCGGTACGGATCACCGAGAACGGCATCGTCTCGAAGCCGCCTGGCGAGGTCAAGCCATCAGAGAGCCAGGAAAAACCAGGCGATGCCTATCTCGAAAACAACGTACCTGAAGACGCCCAAACCCAGGAATCCAAGATCGACGTCTTGATCTGGGGTACTGGCTTTGACATGACCCATCAAGGCTCTCACTTCCAACTATATGGCCTGGGTGGAGTCAGTCTCGAGGAGCTTTGGGGAGACTCACCCAGAGCATACTACTCTGTGGCAGTCAACAAATTCCCCAACTTCATGATGATGCTGGGTCCCAACTCTGCAAATTTCTGGTCAAACCTTACCACTCTTGTGGAGATACAGGCGAAGTACAATGTCCAGCTCATCAAACGTATCAAGGCGGAGTGCGTCTCAAACGGGCCGTACGCCATGAACGTGACTGCCGAAGCCCAGGATGCCTACAACAAGGAAATTCAGGGCAAAATGGGCAACATCGCCATCTTATCCCCAGGCTGCAATAACTACTACACCAACTCGACAGGCGAAGCTACTTACTGGGGACCGTTGAGGGGCTGGGTATACGCCTGGCGTCTACTGTGGCCAAAGACAAACCATTATACTGTGGTGAGAAGGATCAGCCAAGGTGCTCGCCGTCTCGCGAGTGAGAAGGTCCCCAACGTGACTGTCTCGGCTAGCGGATGAAATGAACAATGATTTGTCAAAGCTCTGCGTGCGCTCCTGCTTGTCTGTTCAAGGACTGAAACAACCATATTTGCACAGATAGAAGATCCTTTTACATAGTCAACCAGCTAATCGCGATAACATGTTGATGCGCTTTTCGAGAGCTGAGCTGTGTGGACTCCTACGCCGGCAACGTACCATTTAGGCGTGTGAGAAGCGGACATCGCCCAAGATAGTTGTACCTATATAAGATAGAGCAGGCTTTCGAGTACCATCTCTTCTATCATCGAGCTTTCCAGAGCTAAGTTATAAAACGTTTTCATGCATTGCACATTCTCCCAATGGCAAAACCCCAAGATGAACGTGCAAGCAGGGGTGTACGAGTGGATATGGAAAGTCGCTATATTTTCTAGTCTTTGCCCTGCTTGTTTCTTATCTGTAGAGTTGACATGATGCCGACAAAGAATGAAATCAGGTTGAACCAAGGAACCCAAAGCTCGGGCGACATGTAACGCTGTGCGATGGCCAAAGAGATTGGCCCGGTCACCCAGGTATAGCGTAAGACTTTCAGTAGCGACTTGCGCACCACCAGGCGCACTTCATCAAAGTCACGAGCCCCTCCTATGAGTGCCATCGCGCTCAAATACACAGTGGTCTGTATGGGTGCGATCTACGCTGGTATCAGCTTCAGGTCCGGAACCTCGTTGCATAATCTGCAGAAGACATACCAAGAGATTGTTCACAAGGATCTGCAGCACTTTTGAAAGCAGACTGGTTTGACCGAAGAATAGTCTCTGCAGCCAGGAGATCATGAAATGGTTCATCGGTGCCCCCACAAGGACGGCATAGAGCATCCTTTTCTGAATTCGGTCCAGCAAGGCTCGAGGTGATGAAGAGTTCGGTAATATGGAGTTGACCACAAGCTCCTGCAGGGCCGACAAGGAAGCAGAAGTCACCATCTTTGTTCTCAGTGGCCTATCGCGCAACTGCTTGAGGTAGGACTTGATAGCTCATCAATGATGTGTTTAGTGTTGCAGTGTTGCATATGAGCATACCATAAGTAAAGGCCTAAAAGATGGCGTGGCCAAACTAGTCGTGTCGAGCTTGACCGACATCCTGAGCGCTTAACTTGCACACAAGACGATTTCGCATTCACAATCCACAGCAACGACGCCCACAAACATCCAATTCGTCAAGGTCAAGGATGTTTGATGGGTCCTTTATGGCATCGGAAATAGCTCGTCGCGGTGTTGGTGGTGGTAATTCCGCAACGGAACTAGTGAGGTTTTGGGTCGCTTGGGTCTTCCGAATGCTGCACACAGTCAAACGGGCAAGCTTTGAGCGATATTTATGTCTGTTGTTGATTATATCAAGTCCGATGCTGCATTCAATCCCTCTCTTGCTCATTTGCGAATATACCGATTAGGCTGTGGACATGACTGTCACCAACGGAAACGGACCCCACGCTCAGTCGGATGCCGACTTGTACGCGGCGAATGCCAACTTCGTCGATCCAAAGCTTACCAACCTTCCACCTCTATATGGCCACTGTATCGACGACTTGAGACCCATCAAGGTCATCTGTATCGGTGCTGGGTTCTCGGGTATCTTAGCAGGCATCCGATTTCCTCAGCGAGTGGAGAACCTAGATTTCACAATCTACGAAAAGAACGAAGAAGTTGGAGGAACTTGGTTCGAGAATAGGTCAGTAACTATCTCGGTGCTTGAAATTAGAGTTGCGCTCATGATATCCCTAGATACCCTGGTGTGCGTTGCGACGTTCCAAGTGCCGCGTACCAGTATACCTTCGAAAGTAATACCCAGTGGAGCGAGTACTATTGCAAAGGTGGTGAGATCAATGAGTATCTGAAGCGCACAGCCCACAAATATGGCGTGTACAAGTACATCAAGTTCAAGACGGAGCTCAAGGGTGCCACTTGGCAGGAAGACACTGGCAAATGGGTTGTCGATCTCCAGAATCTTTTGACAGGCGAGGTGAGTTTTGGAAACTGACTGATAGTCCATCTCTGACACGATTTGTCCTTGTGGTAGACTTTCACGGATGACTGCGACTTCCTCATCACAGCGACCGGCATCCTCAACAAGTGGAAGTGGCCATCGATCGAGGGTCGCGAGTCCTACACTGGAAAAATGGTCCACTCGGCAAACTGGGATCCTGAGCTGACCATGGACAAGATCAAGGGCAAGAAAGTTGCATTGATTGGAGCTGGGTCTTCGGGCATTCAGATCCTTCCTCAGATCCAGCCCCACGCAGAGGTTGTCGATCATTACATGGCAAGTCAAACGTGGATTTCTCCCATCGGGTTCGGCAGTCAAGAGCTTACCGATAGAGGTGCAATCGGAAATTGTGAGTTGTTCGATGGCTTTGGTCATTTTGGTACTAATGTAGGATTACAGTCAAACATTCGCAAGAGGAGCTGGATTCCTTCCGAGCAGATCCAGAAGCTTATGCCAAGTTCAGATCGAAGGTTGAGAAGATGGTTAACGCTGCCGCACTGGTGACTCTCCAGGGCTCGCCCATCCAACAAAATTTCCAGGCAATCAATCGCAAAGCTATGGCGGACAAGCTGGCGAAGAAGCCCGAGATCATGAGAGTCTTGGAACCTAGCTGGCCACCAGGATGTCGACGCCTGACCCCCGGACCCGGATACCTCGAAGCACTTGTTGAAGACAATGTCAACTTCGTCAGCACGAAGATCAAACGCTTCACAGCCACCGGCATTGAGACGGTAGACGGCAAGACTCGGGATGTGGACCTTGTTATTTGCGCAACCGGATTCGATACGACATGCAAAGGACCCCCTCTCATCGGAAGGGGAAACCGCGAATTAAATGATGTCTGGGAGCCATACCCAAAGTCATACTGGGGTATTTGTCCGCCAGAAATGCCAAACATGTTCCGATTCATCGGTCCCAATGGAGCTTCCGGAACTGGAGGTCTCATACATCTGCTCGAGTGTGCCTGCGAGTTCATGATCAGAGTGGTGCAGAAGGCACAGCGAGAATATATCCAGTCCATGATGCCCAAGATGGAAGCCATCGACACTTTCACTGAGCATGTAGATTTGTACTTCACCAAGACGATCTATACGCAGCCTTGCAAGTCCTGGATGAAGCGTGGAAAGGAAGATGGCCGAGTTATCACCATCTGGCCTGGCTCCGCCCTTCACGCCGCGTACGCTTATGAGAACCCAAGGTGGGAAGACTTCGAATATACCCACCACAAATTGGCGCAGGGGAACTACATGGCATGGCTTGGAAACGGCCTTACTATGCTCCAAGAACGCAACGAGCATACGACCGAATACCTGGATACAGTTGATAAGCCTCCTGCCATCAACAATGTTGACGAGATTCACTCAAATGGGTCCAATGGGGCTGGCAGACTAGCTCACGACCTGGTGGCGCCGGATGGCATTTGATTAGATTAGAATCTCCTACACGCATGCTTCGGACAAACTTCATTCGGAGGCCTTTCAATGCCATGTTCTGTTGACTATTCTTTCTCTCTTCATGAATAACATGCATTGAAGCTGCAAGATACATGATTCATCAACTGAACACCGAGCACATATTTGAGAACGCCAGCCATCAATGCCATGTTTTGTAGAAATTGTCATGTTTACCATCAGTAACCATAGTCGCATAGCCTATATCCTGCAGCGTGCTTATCGCATACGCGCCACCGTGCAGAATTCTCCACTAGCTTGTTAGAAATGCCTATCGAAAGGAAGTGATATATCGAGAGAAACATACTGCTTTCCAGAGTTCTTCGAAGGTCCTGCTAAAGACAACACAAGATGTTCAATTAAATAGTCAATCCTCACATAACTATCAAGAAGCAAGGATTGAGATGCCGTCTGAAGATACATACACTTCTCTATATACTCAAAAAGGCTAGATTCATCATCAAGTATCAGAGATGGCCCCGTTTTGTGATCCTCTTCCTCCTCCCTGCTGCTTAGCTAGCTGCTGGGTAAGAGCCGGAGCAGAGTGAGTGACTCCGTCTATACCCATAAGGCTGGTGATCTCAAGCATTTCGATTATCTCTTCAGGTGTGGCTCCCAACTTTAAAGCATTTCTCATGTGAATTTTCGTTCCCCGGCCGTAGAGATGGGTTGTAGCAGTGTCAAAAGCGCAGATGACGACTTCTCTGTATTTTGGCTCCAAGACTCCAGTCCGGGAGGAGAAAGAGGAGAAGTCCGCGTATTGTTCGAAGAACTGGGGATCAAGCTCGAGGAGAATGTCGAAAGTGGGAGGCCAGAAGCCCCGACGAGCGACAAATTCATCCTTGATGCGACTACGTTCATCATCCAGGGAAGTACCTTTCTCGCCACTTGCAGCACTTTCCAGCTTGAGGTCGAGTTCCTCCATCAATTCCGCCAAGATGGGGAACCCAAGAGTCACAGTATGAACACCAAGAAGATAAGTCAAGCCAATGACTTCCATGATCTCTGCGCCAGTCGCGCCCAGTGCCAATGTAGCCTGGACATGTGCTCTCACCGCCGGCAGATGAATATGGGTGACAGACGCGGCCACAGCGATATAACACAGTTCTTGAATCTTTGGAGGAAGCCGCTGTCTGTTTTGTGAAGCTGCTTGTAACTTCAGGTAGCTTTCGAGATATTCTGGCGACAGAGCGGCCAGGCTTTCCCACTCCTCGGTCCAGACGCCTCGCTGAGCCTCGAACAACGATCTGAGCCTGGCGACATTTTCTTTCGGGGCCATATCGACAAGGGCAAAATTGACCATATCAGTCTCCTCTCTGATGAGGCTGCTTTAAGCAAACATCATTATTCCGAGATTCCGGCAGCAAGGCTGATATTTCGAAGTCTTCACCTTCGTCGTCTCGGGGTCGTTTGACAACCTGAAGGCAGATCAGTCTTACGCAAACCAACGGATCAATTGTTATCATTGACTTTTTTGTCAACTTTTGTTTCTTCCCTGGTGATAGACTAATGACTCGCAGCCAGCAGGGTCAAGGGGCGGGTGGTTCTTTGGAAAAGATCCACGGAAATAGCTGATTCCGGATCACACTCAAGCGGCCAGAAGCCAAGATATGTTTTGACCAGTCGAGATGGGATAAGCTGGCGAGACCGCGATCATGTTACGGTGTACCAGACTACGAAATTGTCTTTATCTAATGCATGCTCTGTTGATCAAGCGGATTATCGATGTCTTTACCACGGCTGCTCCCAAACATGGTCGACTCTTCGATCCGTACGCCTGAAGTACATGGACCGACAAATGACAATATCCCTGTCAAGAGACAACGTCTTATGCGTACCAAAAGAGCATCAAAAGCTTGCGTGACCTGTCGCAAGCGTAAAGTAAGATGTGACGTGGCGATGAATGGAAGTCCATGCGTCAACTGCAGGCTCGACCAGACGAGTTGTGTCGTCTTGGTCAAAAAGAAGAACTAGTAAGCAGGGTGACTTTGATTTTCCATGAAGCTCTCTGACACTTCATTCTGCACCTAGCCGTAGTACATCGCCACCATTGGAAGAAGAGACCTCGACGTCAGCCCTGGCAGAAGCGTCATGCTGCCAGAACGACAAGGCCTTCGACAAAGATATTCCCGTGTCATTGACCAACCAAGCGACAACCCTCACAGCCTGTACTGAGGATGATATCTGTATCGCCCCTTCCGTGCATAGAAAGGATCATACCCCTCATGCCATCTGTACGATCAAGACTATCGAATGCGAATCGATGAGTGCGCTGCTAACTGAGAGTGCGATCAGATCAAAACATGGCGGTCGAAACCCCACAAGAATCCCTGGTTGGCAATTTCAGTTCAATGCTCAACGAACACATCCTTACTTGCAAGCTCAATGCGGCTTTGCTCTGTGGGGACTTTAGAAGCTACATGCGTCCCGCCAGACTGCAGAAGCTCGCTCTTATAATGGACGTCTGTTGCCAACAGATACGCTACATGGATGTATCGTCACCTGCAATGGCAAGCAGATATCAAGCTATGCAGGATGCACGGGAAGCCCTTGATTCAGCTAATGCTGCTCTGTCCATTCTGGAATCGAACATTTCACAATGTCTTAGAGAAAACCGTCATACCGAGCTGCAATTACCTACCCCAGTTTCCCAGACGGGATCCAGTGGGCATCTTCAGCAGTCCAGGGATCAGAGCGTCCCCGAGACCTCACGAGAAAGCGATTTACAAGCCGACACCATCTCCCCATGGACTGATTTCTTGGACGATGAGCTATATCCTCTGTCTCCAGACAGCCAATGAGATATGAGTATGGCGAAAACATTCAACCAAAGATTTCAACCTTCAATAGACACCTTATACAATGCTCAACTTTTTGCTCAGATCCTTTCTCATGGGGTAGTCAACGGTGCCGTCCTCCTGGCCACGACGGCTCACACATGGCTCGACTACCAAGCTTACATAATGCAATGTATTGGAAGATATTCTGAACCATGTTTTTTTTTTTTTTTTACAATAACTACAGTCTTGGACAAGCCAAAGATTCGCTTTGATCTTGAGTTGTTTCATGAACAGCAAAAATAGTTAGTGAACTGTCGTAATAGAGAGCTACATTAATGCTGTCACATTCGCGGGACCAGCCACCCCACCCGGGATGTTCAAAGGCATGCTTGTCAGAAAGAACGTGTACCGTTTGTGCTTGTCGCACGCCTCACTAATGGCTTCTAGGTCCCACATCTCACCTGAAGACTTTTTGTTAGCACAAATGCTACGGCGTCGCGCGTATCGTGTGTTCTCACCTATGGGCATACCCCAGCCACCAAGCAAGATCTCGTGTAGACTGATTCGTTCTAAACCACCAGGTTCTCCAGCAGGATCGAAGGGTTGCCGTTCGAATGCCACGGTATCAGCAGCCACAGCACTGAAACCTGTATCCCACAACCATTCGGCCATTTCTTTGGATGTCTGAACGCCTATGAGCTCAACAGGTGATCTTTTAGCCCATGCTGAGCGACCAGCTCCGTTTAGTGCTTGGTAGCCCTTAGTCCAGCCAAAGCGAATCATGAGGATGTCGCCTTCTTTGAAAATGGTTCCCTGGTGTTGAGCACACGCGCGGAGTTCTGCAAGAGATATGGCCTGGCTTCCGAGCGGATCATACTTGATCCCTTGGCTTTCCGCGTAACGAGCGTAATCCAAAAGGACACCTCTGCCAACAACGCCCTTTTCACACCATGCTACTCGATATTAGTGTCACTTGGATCTAATCTAGTGATCAGCTGGACAGGAATTGCAGGACTTACCTCCAACTCCGAGTACGTCTCCTGCATCCGGGCCAGAGATCTCTGGAATGGTCACGCCGTTGTAGCAAACTTGCAGATCCTGGTAGCCATAGTGACGGAACCCATCCCACTGGGTTGAACACTTCCGTGATGTGTCAGCGCGAACACCGGGAGCGAATTGTGAATAACAGACAATGTACTGACCTGGGTATTCATCTCGATGACATCGTCGTGTACATTCCGAGGGCTTTTGTGCGTGATTTTGTGGGTGAACGGCAAGCGATTGTGAGATGGAGGATGTGGTTGGTTGAGAGGAAGATTCAGCCCGAAACTCTCACCCAGCTGGATCTCTTTGGCAGCTGCCAAGACGCGATCAGGTGTCAATAGATTCAATGTACCCAGTTCGTCTTTAGGCCCGTACAGCGTCCATGCTGAAAATGGAGGATCTTCGGGACGCAGCGGTAACGAGGAGAATGGCGGTCTTTGGGAGGGTTTCATGACGCAAACAAGACTTTGATGCAAATAGCAGTAGTGGGTACAAAATGATACAGCCGTCGACCGACATATTCTTCTCTACAAGAGTTGATCACATGCGGGCCCGGCTGAAGAATCTTGTAGCCGGAATTGTCGCTCCGGATTTTGGAAATTGAGCGTTATGCGAGTACACCCCCGCACCATCTGAGACATCTGGCATGCACCCCCACCGCGGGATCTGGAACGTGTCCGGCAGCCGGTAATCTGCAGAGCATTTCCGGCCAGCCCTGTCTTTCCCTTAGGCTACTTTGTGCCACTGCAATGACCGACTTCGTCAAGAGCTTTAGATGTTTCGCTGTCCACGAACGTACTCTCACCAACTTCCTATCTAGACTGTTTTCATTCTGAATCACAACTTCTCTTACGGACACCGGACAAATGGTGACGACCACATTCGCCCTTGGCTCAATTGCCGCAATTGTGAGTCCCTGACCAGCGAGATCAGTGATTAAATTTGTTCTGACTGGATATCAGTTCATTCTGTATACAGTGTCTTTGATGGTGTACAATGTCTATTTCCATCCACTGTCCAAATATCCTGGGCCTAAGATGGCAAGCGCAACCATTCTTTGGTACATGTACAGCTTGGGCTCGGGTAAGCACCACGAACATTGCGACGCGCTGCACCAAAAGTACGGAAAGGTTGTCCGCATCGGCCCAGACCAACTTTCATTCATCTCGGCCCAGGCGTACAAGGAGATCTATGGCCATCGTCCTGGAAAAGTAGAAATGACCAAGGACCCCAGATTCTACGGCGTGCTTGCCAAAGAAAATCTTATTGCCACGAACGTCCCGGATCACGCTCGTATGCGTAAGCTCCTGGCTCATGCGTTCTCTGACAGAGCTCTGCGTGAACAGGAATCGCTGATGAGCAAATACATTGATGCCCTGGTTACTGGCCTTCTGAAGTATGCTCACGAAGGCAAACCCGTTGATTTGGTGTCGTGGTATAATTTTGCTACCTTCGACATCATCGGCGACTTAGCCTTCGGTGAGCCTTTTGGCTCTCTGGAGACATCTAACCTTCATCCTTGGGTGCAGATGTTGTTCGATGGTATCAAGGGTGGCGCGCTCATGCGATGTTCTCGCTACTGGCCAAGCCTGAGTAAAGTCCTGTACAGCCTGGTATCGAGGAAGCTGATGGCCAAGCGTAACGCTCACCAGTCGCTTTCCTCGGAAAGGGTACAGAGACGCTTGGAGCTAGGCTCAGAGCGTGTTGACTTTACCACTTACATCCTGAGACACAATGACGAGAAGGGCATGACGCCCTGGGAAATAGAGGTCAACGCCAGTCTGCTTATCATTGCAGGATCGGAGACAACAGCGACACTGCTTTCGGGTTGCACTTACCTGCTGCTGAAGAATCCCCAAGCGCTCTCGAAGTTGACACAAGAAGTGCGATCAGCATTCCAATCGGAGCAGGAAATCACCATTGCAAGTGTCAGCCGTCTCGAATACCTTTTGGCTGTGCTCGAGGAAAGTTTCCGTCTCTACCCTCCCGCCCCAACTGGTCTTCCACGTCTGGTCCCTGATGGTGGAGAAGTGATCGATGGAGCCTTTGTGCCTGCACAAGTAAGTCACCAAACATCCTGTGCGACCGCTCCGAGTCTAACAACGTATTCAGACAGCAGTTCGCATCTCACAATTCGCTGCGTCTCGATCAAGTCAGAACTTCCTTGATCCCCTTACATTCAGACCTGAGAGGTGGATTGAAGGGTCCAAGAACGCCAATGATCAGCTGGCTGTAGTCCAACCGTTCTCGATGGGCCCTCGTAACTGCCTAGGCAAGAAGTAAGTTCCACAAATCCTTCCTCTGTACGCCAATGCTGATCTACTTCTAGTCTTGCATACGCAGAACTCAAGCTCATCGTGGCGCGCATGATCTGGCGCTTCGATCTTACCATGGATGAGTCCTCTAAGGACTGGATGGATCAATGCACCTACAACCTCTGGGAGAAGCATGAGCTGAAAGTTCGCCTTCACGACCGGGTATGAGGAGGAACTTCGTAGGCTCATCGAAAGCAAGTCATGGGTCGTGCACAAGGAGTGGCAGGCTCGAGAAAGTTGACGAGTTCACCGATGAAACAAGCGTTAAATACATTCTGTATCGTTGATCAATCCTAACCGATACCCCCACCGGGTTATAAAATTGCAACTTGCTAGTCTGAGACTATACAGACTGCTTCACAATAGTCAACTACAGAGTGCATCTTAATGATAGGATCGTTCTATTGTTACACTCCATCAACCGTAGAGACCTGGTATCGCCTCCATTTCGAGCCAGGGCATAGCATGGAGAGCGTCCATGTTTGACAGGAATTCTTCTTCCGCAGTAGCGCTCAGTGTGAAATCTCCAGGTAGCATGGCATCATAATTCATCGTCAACGGTCCCGATCCATCGGCTGCAGGACTCATCAAGAACATCTTCATTGCCTCGTCGATGGCATCAAAGTCATCACCGGAGATTTTGCCGGGACTTTCGAGGTCGTGAATGGTTTTTCCCACGGTGTGAACGGTCCGGGACATCCTTTGCAGGCAATGCCTGGCACTTCCAGATCCGGGCGCCATCTGCGTTAGCATTGACACCCCGTCACTGAATGGTCGAATTGCCTTTTTCCGAAGCTCCTCTGGATTGTTATTGTTGGTGATGATAAAACCGAGGTTTGAGAGTGCTCCAGTAGCATAGACCGTAATCGAAAACCGGTCCATAGGCCCGAAGTAAGGTGAAGCGATGTAGGAAACCAAGGCATCGATAGAGCTCGAGGCAGCTTGGAAGCAGTCCTCCGCCATGGACCCATTGTCGTGGCAATTCAGCATGGTTTCTTGCCGTAATGAGAGCCGCATCTGGTTCAACCGCTGTGCAATCGGGTACGTTAGTAAGAGTGTCAAGAAGATCACACGACATGACTTACCAGGAAAAGTATTAACCTCTGATGTTGTATTGCCGCTGGCATGTCTAGGGCCGGCGCCCATGTCGTGTCGTTCAGGGACCATCGGAGGTGTAGAGCAAAAGTGCTTGCAAGGTAAAGCAGTCGAGCTTCGGTCGACGCGATGAGCTCTGAGTTGTATTTCTCTGGAGCGTTTAAGCTGAAACTCCTGTCCCAAATCTCTGAGCAAAGCTTGCTCCATTTTGCAGCAGCAACCAGATATGGACCGACAGGTGACGCCGGGCTTTCCACGGGAAGTGGCTTGTCTGCAAACATGAGTGTATCCTCGAATGACTTCGGATAATCGACGTTGTAATCTGAATCGCGAATCAAGTAGGGACATCCGCAGTTGAAGGCGATCCTACGTTCAAGATACATGACGGTCCAGAAGACGCGCTGTCTCATGACCACTTCCAAGGGGGTGCATCCTTCCCATGTCTTCTGAACGTGGTATCCTAATCGGAAACAGAGACGGACTGCTCGACCGATGGCGTCATAAGTGCTTTGCAATTTCTCGAGATAGAGCAAGTACACCGTCCTCCAGATCAGACACTGGACTGTCATCAGGTTACGATTTCCGATCCATGACAGACGATACATGATGTCTTCTGCCCGACAGTACTCTTGCCACCCTGGGGTCTGACGTGAGTTAGGGCAGTCTTCCTTGAGGATCTTGACAATCGCGCAGACTAGGTTCAGCTGAGCGGCAAGATGATATTTGGTCAAGGATGAGATTTTCAGAGACGACAGGCCCATAAGGCTGTTGTACTGGTCGCGGAGGGTGTTCTCATGGAGGATAGGGTACAGTGGGTTGCAATGTGAGAAAAATTCATCCATCATGACATTCATCTGAGCAGCGTCCATAGATCGGGTAGCCTCTACTGAATGCTGTAGGCGTTTCCATCCAAGCTGAGGCAGATCGTCCCTTGTTAGAGGTTGGTAAGTGGCGTCGTCATTGGTGGGAGAGACGTGGTCCAGCTCAGGTGATCTTGCTGTGCAGTGCTTTTCGATGGTGAACACACCATCGAGAATAGATGTATTGCCACGCACTCCAGTCTCCTCATCGAAGACCATCGGAGTCATGAGGCCATCGGGAGTGACTGTATTGTCCTCCAAATCGCCTAGACCCGTCTTTCCGAGGTCGCCGTGCCCAGGACGTCTTTTGAGGTTGCCGTAGCCATTCTCACGCTCACGCTCCAGAACGCTGATACGGTCTGTGAGCTTGGCCAAGGCTTCGAGGAGGACTTTTTGTTTTTTCGATCCGTCCCCGGAGGGTTTGCTGTTCTTGTCCGAGGTTCGCCTGATGTGGGGGCTGTTTGGCTTGTCGCTCGAAGCCTTGCGTCTGCGATCTTCTGTGTAGACACATTCGGTCTCTGTCGCCTGGCATTGCGTACAGCAGTCGTCACCCGAACATTTAATTTTACGCTTTTGGCAGCTCAAGCATGCCTGAGACACGTAGCGCCCTCTTCGGCTGTGACTGACTTTTGAGTCTGGACGAGAAGATGAATCGCCACCTGCATCGGTGTTGACCGTGTTGGACGAAGAACCGTCTACGACATTGGCGTCTTGAGAGTTCGCGGGTGTATGAATGCCAGTGATCGTGACTTCGGGAACATTGTGGGCACTGGCGCTTGTCATAAGTGTAATGTTGTCATAGGTCAAGTCGTTGGTGCGTTTCTGTCTCTTTGCTTGGTGCTCGTTGTCGGAAAGGTCGATGTCTTTGCTTGCACTGCAAGACAGCTCATGCCGCGCCAACGTCTCGCTGTGTGAATGATCAGATCGGAAGCTCAGGCGTGGACAAATCTTATGAATCTTACTACATACCGACGTGGAAATGATCTTGCGCACCCTTGACACTTGAACATCTCTGAACGTTGTTCGATCTTACGGAGTCGACAGGGGAGGCAAGTCGTTCCGCTCAAACATCCGTGGACATCATGCAATAAAAGGGCTCATTCAGAGTGAAGGATTAGCCACCAACAAGCGGGGTCATGCAGTTTGGTTGGTCGAGAACAATGGAGACGACCCCGGACTCTGTGTCTCCGCATGCGGGGGTGTAGAGTTTAACTTCCGACCGGTTAGCCGTAGCGTTGAGGACTGAGTATGTATACATGTGAGTAGCATCGAGGGATGCAGAAACTTTTTGAACCTGAACTATGCGGCTCTGCTCGCTGCCTCTTTCACTGTTCCAGGAAGATCGAACAGATACTTTTGTATACTGCCATCAATTGCGATGAGTATAATCAGTTTGCCCAGCCGGCATGTTCTTCCGCCACCGTTATTCAACCGGCTTCTCGTTTCGGTCTTACCCCGCAGCACGCAAGCGCCTAGACCGGATGTAGTAAAGATGACCAACACGACAACAATGTAGGGTCTGCATTTCGTCTGCTTCCGCGGGCTATACGAGTCCATGGCGGTCTTTCCTCTCTCCCTGAACTGCGGATCGTCTGTCCCCGAAGCAGTTCACCCGGATCACGGCTGTAGTTCAGTCCGGTGCATCGCCTGAGACGGCATGATTGGGTAGATGCCAGGTGGATAGTGGTGCATGCAATCCATCTGAACCACAAGTAGCATATCAGTCTGTCCCGAGGATCTCGGTGCTTGCGAAGCCTTCGGAGCTCTCGAGGTCTATTTACAACTATGTATAAGCATGTTTGACTCAATCCCTCCTGCATATCCCCAAGGCTGGTATTGATGATCTTGTGATCACCAGAAATTCCGCTCTTTTCCTTCCGGCAATTCCGTTGAAACCGGAAATGCTTTCGACCATACCCAATTGGTCACATGGCTCCCGAACTGACAAGTAGGATAACAGATAAGTCACGGTAAGGTGTCGTGAGATAGTCTCTCCATCTTTACTCGATTTCGCCACGCGAACCTCTCTCAAAATGATGGCAACTATGCTCATAGACGACTCAGCTCTGCACAAGCATGCCCTTGCTCGCCTTGAGGCAGCAGACAAGGCATTGGCTTACGCAAACCACAGCCACCTCAAAGAGGTCCATCAGTCCGAGGACATCACAGAAGCATGGCTTACAAAGGTCCTCAGCAAAGGCGTTCCTGGTGCAGAGGTGACGGAGATTCGTGCCATTGGAGGTCATGAAGGCATGACTAGTCGATCGAAACTCGAGGTGGTATGGAACGAGCAAGGTCGAGCAGCCGGTCTGCCAGACAAGATTTTCGTCAAAACTACACCTAAGAATCCCCACCTGCTCGAGATGTTGTCCATGCTTCATATGGCAGAACTCGAGGTCGAGTTCTACAACGTCTGCTCAAACGACATCGCCGAGTTCGTCCCTATATGCTATTATGCCCGATCTTACCCTGGCGGACGCTTCATCATCCTCCTAGAAGTACTCGAGGATCGTGAAATCACACCGCATTGGATGGGAGACACCTGCAACATCGACTATGCCTACCAAGTTGCCACCATGCAAGCCAAGGTTCATGCTCGATTCTGGGAGAGCCCGCGATTCAGCACAGACATGGTCTTCGTCCGACCTCGCAGCCGTCGACTCGGAGAGCAGTGGCTGGAAACCATGTTCCACCGAGTCCGGAAGAACTTTTTGGCGTCTGAGATTGGACTGGCCCTTCCAAAGTACGTGCGCGAGATTGTTGAATTATGGAACGATAATTGCGACAAATTCTATGCGTACTGGGACACGAAACCAGCAACGATTGTTCATGGTGACTCCCACCTCGGCAACGTCCTCGAGTTTAAAGACGGGACTGCTGGGTTTTATGACTGGCAATGTTACTTCAAAGGTTACGGCTTCCGCGACCTGGCATACTTCCTCATGTCTGCACTGACAGTCGAAGATGTAAAAGGTCATGAACGCAAGATATTCGATACGTACGTCGACACTCTAGCCGCAAATGGTGTCACGGTTGATCGAGAGGAGGCTTGGTTGGATTATTGTCTCCTTGCGCTAGAGAGATTTGACTCAGCTATGACATCTTTGACACAAGGTGGTTATGGACATGCCCGACATGCATTGGAGCGACAAGTCAAGACCTTGACCTATGTTCTGCAAGAGCATGACGTAGCAACGCTCATGGGAAGGGTGCTGGAAACAGGATCGATCCGCTAGGGCATCAGGGAGGAGACAACGTTGCGCACATTCTAGTCTCAATGTCAATGCATCATCTTGAAAGCGTTCTCTTTGCTTGCTTCTCTATTCCCAGATTCCATCTATCATGCTGCAGGGTCGCTCCTGGGCGGAAATCTATGCTGCCCAGGTCACCCTGGCACGACCTTGTGATGTTCATGTATCTGCTTCCAATACACAGCTACAAGAGTTTAGAAATCATTGCAGATTGATCGGAGCCTTTGCCATAGAATACTGCCCTTTTGGTTTGCCATCCGTGTTATGTATCATGCTATGCAGAAGATTGGCTTTGTGGAAAGTCGCGTCACTGACAGAGTTGCTGCAACGACTGTGAAGTGGAGCCAATTGAGAAACAAAGTGGGGCCGTTACCCCGCACACAGCATCGTAGTTGCAACGGTTGGCGGAATTGTTGCAAACCCTGATTGGAAGTCCGGGGAATCAGGTGCGGGGGTGGTAAGCACTACACTGTCGCGCTTTCTGAGAAGAAGGGGTCCATGCGGATATAACACACTTCATCTGCTTGACAGAATATTCATACCAACCCATGGCTGAATTACTGATGCAAACCGCAAGGATGTTGGCATTTGATAATACGTGATCTCTATGGAAAGATGAATTGTCAAGGTGTGGGATGCCCGTCTGCGTCCAGTGCTCGAAAACCCCATAGACCGTTGGGCAATTCCGATTGGTAAACAAGCCACCGAAAGCTTCCAATTGGCTGGACAATCCTTGAGCAGTTCTCGAAATCTTGTCGACGGGATGGGATGGGGCTAGGCGAGATTCCGAGTGTCTGGGCGAGGCGTAAGAACAATGATTCGAAGTCGTGTTTCCGGCCGGGCACTTAAATCTAGACCAGTCCTGTGGCATACAGACGAGTCTTGTGAGCAAGCAGCAGTACAACACTGACTTATCCTCTATACAAAGATCTGCCCATTCAAGATGGAGCGCCGCCTGGATCATCGTGGGGTGTGTTCGACACGAATGGAACCAAAGATGCATACGGCACTCTCAACTTCATCACGCCAAAGGCAGTAATCGCAGCGAAGGCAGAGATTCAGACAGGAGAGTCTGTTGTACTCAAGTGAGTGTAGTGCTTTCAACCACCATGACTACACATACGCTGACCTTGTGGCTAGCTTACCAATGCATCTACCGCACGGTGCAGGTAGCATTGGAAGACGCGAGACAAAGCATTCTGTCCTGTCCGACGTTCATGGTGCTCAGTGCTGCGATGACGAACTGCATTTCAACACGCAAAGTAGTAGCCAGTGGGATGGCCTGTGTAAGCCTTGCAATGATCGTATCTGTTTCTTGATGACGACGAACTAACTCGTGTCTCTTGACAAGTGCACTTCGCCAATCAGTCCCTGGGCAAGTACTATAATGGCGTTCCATATGAAGACGCAGCAAAGTCATTCACAGACAAATCTCTGGGCATACAAGGTCGGACATGGCGGCCATGTAGAGATCTCCCAGCATTCGCTGACTTGTGTAGCCCTCTCAAAACGTGGCGGCATCGTCGCTCGTGGTATCTTGGTGGATTTCGTGCGCTACGCCGAGAAGAACAACATCAAATACGATCCGCTAGGCCCCTATGCCATCAAACTCCATCAAATCAAGGATATTCTTGCCGACCAGGGAACTGAGATCCGTGATGGCGATATTCTGCTAGTGCGAGCTGGCATCAGCAAATACCTTCATACATGCAAGCCAGAAGACAAATCACCACCTCAAAGTCAGACTCACGTTGGGATTGATCCAGAGCCAGAACTTCTTGAATGGATCTGGAACTCTCACTTTGCTGCTGTAGGAGGAGATTCATTGGCCTGTGAAGCTGTTCCAGCCTACGATGGCACATGTAAGTCAAGGTCCTGTCTGATGTCCGTTCTCTACTAACATGACGACTTAGTTGGCAAGTTACACAGTGCCTGTATCCCAGGGTGGGGAATGATGATTGGTGAGCTGCTAGATTTGGAAGCACTGTCCGAACTCGCAGCGAAGAACAACCGCTGGAGTTTCTTCATGACTATCTGTCCCATCAATGTTGATGGAGGTGTGGCGACTCTGTCAAACACCATTGCAGTCATGTAGTTTCTTACGATTGTTCACGGGTCTTCTTTATATGTATCTAGTCACCACGAAGCAAAAAATTGCGATGGTCAACCTTAGTATCACTTTGTTGCATACAAGAGTCGATAATTATACGTCAATTTCATGTGTTGAAAAGAGTAGATATACATTTGGTTTTCTTGCGATAATTGAGACCAAGAATTCCATACCATCGACGGATACTATTTTTCAATCTTTTTAGCTGGAATTTGCCTGGTTCTTTGCCAATCTCGGATCATTAAGACCGAATGCGTCCTTGCCAGCGTCCATAACACACGTCCTTCGCATATCTCTCCTGTATTTGCCCTCATAGATACCCGAAGTTGCGCGATGAAGAACAGCTGTATTGTCCCAGAGCGCAATATCTCCGTTGTTTGCCCAGTGGTGCTCAAAGACGTACTTTGGCTGCTTGACAAACGTGCGAAGTTTTTCGAGGAGAGCTTGACCCTCCTCTATCGGCATGCCTTCAATGTGATGTGCGTAAGATGTGATGTAAAGCATGGGTCGGCCGCTTTGCTCATGGAAGGTGACCAACTTGTGACGTGCAAGCGGTTCGTCAAGAACATTGAGGTGCTTGAAGAGTGGAGAGTCCGGATTTGCCGTCTTGCGGTTGTGCACGAAAGAGTGTACGGCAACCATATCCTTGATCTGCTCGTAGAGATCCTTGGGCAAGTCCTCACACGCTTGCCTTGCGTCCGCATATTCTGTGTGGCCTCCTGATCCTGGTGGTGGGAGCTCAACGGCTCGTAGAATGGAAACGTAAGTTCTCTGAGGATTGAACGATCCGTCTGCATGCCACAACGCATTGCCTCGGATGGCAGTAGTACGCTTTTCGTTGCTCTCGGTTACAACCTGGTCCTTCTCGTCGAGGTTGGAGATGTCGAAGATTTCCGGGACACCGAGAGCTCTCATGTGGGGGTTGCGGTATTTGCTCTTTTCGACTTGTCCGAAACGTGCCGAGAGCTTGACGTGAGCTTCATCGTCAGGCAAGTTGCCCTTTCGTACGATCACTACTCCGTACTTATGAAGAGCATCGTGCAAGGTTGCAAAATGGTCGTCGGAGATGGGTTGGCTAAGATCCAAGTTGTCAATCTCGCAGACGAAATTCTCACGAACGGGTTTGATGTTCAAAGGCTCTGCACGGGTCATATTGTGAAAATTGTGGGTCGATTGTATGAAAAATGAGGAGATTATTTCACGGTAAAGCACAGTGGAGTAGTCGAGAAGCCCTTGAACTGTCAGAATATCGTTTAAATGCCCTGATGAGGTTGGCAGAGGCCGCCGCGGAATTACCATGTCGATCACTATCGTTGGCGAAATGGCAATTCCGACCCTTGCGATGCTCGGCTTGAAGAACTACACCCCGTCATCATTCGTCGAGTGGAGATGATTCATCGCATACTCAATCATGGATCTTTCTGGAGTTGCCATCATCACAGGCGCTGCGTCAGGCATGGTCTTTATTCGCGCCAACCTGGACTAGACTAACTATAATCCAGGCATTGGTAGAGCCACAGCGTTACAATTTGCCAAAGAGGACTGCAAAAGAATTGTGATCGCAGATATCAACAAAGAAGCTCTGCAAGAAACGAAAAAGTTGACCGAGAGCATCAGCAAAGATGTCAGCGTCACAGTGGTCCAGCTAGATGTGAGGGACGAAAAATCTGTCAAGAACTTGATTGATGTGGCCATCTCGACGTACGGCAGAATAGATTACTGCGCAAACGTCGCGGGGATCATCAAGTTTGGAGACACGACCGTATTACCTACAGAAGACTTCGACCTCGTCTACGAGATCAATCTGAGAGGAGTGTTTCTATGTGCTAAATATCAGATATTAGCCATGCTCGAGCAGGAGCCTCTTGCTTCAAAGTAACATTTACATTGGGCGATACCACGGACGATGCTGACAAAGATATTCCAGACATTCACAATTCGCCGCAAGAGGATCGATCATCAATGTCGCTTCACAAGCAGGCCTCATGGGAAACCCAAACCTGCCGGCCTATGTAGCATCGAAGCATGGTGTAATCGGTCTTTCCAAATCGGTCAGAATGACCCTCCCTACGTCACAAAGACAGCGCTGACCCAGACAACAGGACGGGCTCAAGTTTGGTGCTCAGGGCATAAGAGTAAATGCTTTGTGTCCCGGGTATGCACCATGACCACATGATCTTTTATGGTAGGGCGTAGGCTTATCAAGTGACGCAGGACCATCCAAACCCCCATACTGGGAGATTTACCTCAAGGAAAAGCCGGGGAAGAACGGCAGGCACAAAGGATGCGTGAGATTGCTCTGAAGAGAGTCGGCGAGCCGGAGGAGGTTGCTCAATGTATCGCATTCCTTGCTAGTGGACGCAGTAGCTTCATCACAGCTACTACACTTGCCGTACACGGAGGGTTACAATAGATTTCATAAAGTCGGGAGCTGCAAAGATTTATGCTATTCTGATCGAATCTCTCTTCTCTCTTCTCTCTTCTCTGCTTCTGTCCTTCAATCTCCATCCATTCTTTCCACGGGTCTCCCGACTTCAGTGGAACCTGAAACAAACGTCTGATGAACGAGCTCATCAATCTCTTGCAACGAAGCAGATCAAGTTCAAGCGTACCGGCGATCACAAGTTTCGCCAAGGGCACCCGCAGTGCGGAGATCGAGTCAGCTTGCCCACGGAATTGAGGCGGAAAGCGACTTCACATAACCCCACCCTGATGGCGTTGTGAACACAAACTTCCTTATTAGGACAGGTCGCACCACCGCTGACTGATATTCAGAATACCAAATTGCAGCATCTATCTCGCTTGGGCAGAGAATTTCAGAATAAACAGTCGCACGTCATGGCAGAATCAAAGGTTGCGTTGATCACTGGAGGAGGTGAGTGAATTGCGCAATCATCTCAGACGACATAAAAGTTTTCTGACAGTCTTGAAGCCTCTGGCATGGGTCTTGCCACGGGTAAATACCTTCTGAAGCAAGGATGGAAGCTCACTATTGTCGATATGAATGCCGAGGTGGGAGAGAAACTCGCCTCTGAGTTGGGAGCTCTCTTCGTCAAGGCCGACGTCACTGTGTACGATGATATCGCCAATGCCTTTGCTCGAAGTTGGAAAGAGTATGGTCGCCTCGATTTCGGTACGTGAACCGAAGAACGTCCAACGCAATCCATTCATCTGACTATCACTAGTGTTCGCAAACGCCGGCATTCTCGGCAAGTCCAACTTCTATGCGAAACAGACAGAAAATGAGAAAGGCATTCCGCCTCCTCCGGACCTCCTGGCAAGCAAGGTCATGTACGATGGCATGATCTTGACAGTCTATCTTGCTCAACACTTCCTGCGCAAAAATACTGTGCCCGGCGGGTCCATTGTGATCCTCGCCTCATCAGGCGGCATCTACCCATCTCCAAGAAACCCTCTCTACAGCGCTTCCAAGGCCGGCGCGATCGGTATGACAAGATCAATCGCCGAAGGGCTGGCCGGTGAAAACATTCACGTGTCCTGCATCTGCCCAGGCAGTGTTGCCACAGGTTTGATGACTGCACAGCAGTTCCAGTCCTTGGATCAAGATACTTTCACCACCACTGAACAGATCGCCGAGACCGTAGGCATGCTTCTCAAGCGTGAGGAGAGCACGCGAGGAGCTGCAGTCGAGGTCATCAAGGATCGTCATTATCTCAGATGGAGACCTGATTATTGCGATGCAAACATGGAGAAATGCTGGAAATCTATGGGAGGCAGCACTACAACTCGAGATGGCGGCTTGAGTGTGCCCCAGGCTTAAAGACATGTTTGATCGTAGGATAATTATTTGTATATGTTCTTCCTTGCTTGCTGGTGAATTCACAGTTGTGTTTCATTCGATGTTTTCAAAGTGTCTGGCTCTTCAGGATTGACTATCGCGACATCTGCAGGACTTTCTTCGCATATAGAAGCATACATGTACTTCTTAGCAACGACCGTCTCCGATACGGCCAACATATGTAGATTCATCAAGAATAAGTCTAGAGCCTGCCAAAGCCAGGACGACAGGGAATTGTACAAGATGATGATAATAAGAGACATGCCACCGAGATTGCTCCAGAAGTTGAGCGCGCACCACAGTGCCTCGACACTAGGCAATGAATACAGGATATCAGATACATGACTGAGCAACTATCCGCTACACGGAAAGCAGACAATTTTCGATGCTTGGCCCCTCTATTTCGCCATGCGACGTTAACACAACCGTTTTTCCGTGGAACTTTCAGCATCAGGCGTCAACAAATCCACGACGGAATTGCACAGATTCCTATCACCGAACGAACGACCATTCATATGCCTGGTTAAATGAGCTCTGCCAGACTAGTCTCAGATTTGCAAATAGCAAGATCACCTTGTATCACTATGGCGAACAGGCAATTTTTCAAGGATATTGAGGGCAAGATTATTATTGACAATGAGGTGACGGCTTCCCTTCTACAAGGCCACTGTCAAGATCTAATCTCCTGCAGTTTGTGACACCAGATACAGACAAGTTCAGCTCTCTCATCAACCCAAAGGATGACTCAGTCGTGAGCGATAAGCATGCCATCTGCGGAAAGTCCGATGTAGACAAGGCTGTTAAATCTGCGCGCGACGCTTTTCGGGGTCCCTGGTCACGTCTACCTGGCTTTCAAAGAGCAGCCATCCTCTTCAAATGGGCCGATCTCCTTGAGCAAAACGCCGAAGAGGCCGCTTACTATGAATCCATTTGCTCGGGCAGAACCGTGACACAACTCAGCAAAGAGATCCCTTGGATTGCTCGTGTAATCAGGTACTATGCTGGGTGGTGTGACAAGCTCGAGGGTGATTCGATGAACGACGACGATGGCTTTTACAAGATCGTTCGTCACGAACCTCTAGGTGTATGCGCTGGCATCACGCCCTGGAACGGGCCCATGATGGTACTTGCTCTCAAGGCTGCACCGGCACTAGCGACCGCCAATACCTTCATCTTGAAGCCTCCAGAGATCTCTCCTCTCAGCTCATTGTTTGTGGCTCACCTGTTCGCAAAGGCTGGAGCGCCTCCAGGTGTTTTCAACGTAGTCACTGGCGAAGGCTCCACAGGCGCTCTTCTCGCAGGTCACATGGCGATTCAGAAAGTTTCATTCACTGGTTCGGTGCCGACAGGCAAAAAGATCGCACATGCAGCCAACGAAAGCAACATGAAGCGGGTTACACTCGAACTTGGTGGAAAATCCCCAGCAATCGTGTTTCAAGATGCAGACCTTGAAGACGCAATCTCATGGCTTAGTCGTGGCATCACCGGAAACACTGGTCAAGCTTGTATCGCATCGAGCAGAGTCTATGTGCACGAGTCTGTGGCTGACAAGGTCATTGAGGGCATCAAGGCCAACTTCCTCAAACCGAACTTCGATCTCGGCCAAGACCCTCAAGCGGCCGGAAATTTATACGGCCCCTTGGTCAACCGCCAGCAAAGGGAGAGAGTCAAGGCATACATCGAGCAAGGCAAAAAGGACGCCGAGCTAGTCGTAGGAGGTGATGAGTACGACGGCCAAGGTCACTACATTTCTCCTGTGATCTTTAAGAACCCCTCTCCAGACGCTCCAATTTACAAAGAGGAGATCTTTGGTCCGGTGCTCTGTATTCAAACATTCACATCGGAAGAGGATGTTATTGAACGGGCCAACGATACTTCTCTTGGCCTTGCTGGTAAGCGAATTTGTCGTGACTCCGTGACGTGCCGTATTGTGCTAATGCTCTGCAGCTTATCTCTTCAGCAGGGATGTCAAGAGAGTCTTGAGGGTGGCAAAAGCATTGGAAGCTGGCCTGGTAGGCGTCAATGCTGGAGTCGCACTCTTCCCAAATGCGCCATTCGGAGGCTACAAGACCAGTGGTGTAGGCAAGGAGCTGGGTCGATATGCTCTTGAGGATTACACCAACACGAAGACCATCTTTATCAGGTTAGTTCGAATCAGTCTCCCATCCAAGGCCTGAGCAGAACGCTAACCCAGTCCAGTACTCATTCCGATGCCGCTTTCTGGGCAGAGAAGAAGGGTTGATTGGTTCATATCCTAAGTTAGACTGCATGTTGCACAGCCTGTCTTTGCAGCTCACATCAGATACTTCATAGAAATCAAATCCTCTCTTTCTAAGATTTGCGAATCGTTGCCTTCTGTTCAGATCTCATAGATAATCAAGGTCATGTACATGGTCGAAACAACCCAATCTCTTCTAGTCGAACCATGGTGGTCAATGAGCAAGCATGCAAGAAGCAATCATGATGTCTGAGAATGACAGGCAACTAAGGCTATCGGGTGCTCCTGATCGCACATCTTGTAATCTTTCTGAGAAGTATCATGATTACGGGGTGCAGCAGGGTCACCCTAGAGACTGCTTTCTGGAGACAATATCATTGTGATCGAGTTGTATGTCATGCCCTCTGCCACCAAGCTAGTTCTTGTGATTTGTTCATAATCTTCTCCATATTCTAAGGTATTGTAAACTTCACAAGACTGGACAGTTGATTATGTATGATCACCCATGTGATCGAATGAACCCATCGCTCGTTAGCCTCGATATGGCTTTGTGATCATCACTATCAGCCAAGCCCACAAGTCCGCAATCCTCTCCAAGATCCAAGAGATCTTTATGCTCGGCTGCTGTCTTGTGGTGTACTGCTCTACGATAAACCGCTCTCTAATGGATCATCTGCACAGAGCTTCCTGTAACATGAAGCCAGGCTGTTATCATTCTGGCAGGGTCTCCCTATCGACCATAGATTGCCAGGGTCATATGTAATTCCGAAGTTCCGGATCAATCATGAACCATACAACTTTTAAATGACAGAACATATACACACATATTATCAGCACTCACCCTGAAGCGACTGAAAGATTCCAACAACTCAATATTACCATCATGGCTTCAAAGAACACCAATGGAGCCGCCCCGGTCATCAGCTCTGCAATGGAGGAAGTGACTGGAATCGTCCCTCCTCCTCAGCCTCCGCTCGAAGCGTTGGGCCAAGCACCCGGACGCAGTCGTATGGTTGGCAAACGTGTTCTGGTGGTTGGTGGAGGCCAATCGGTCAACTCTTTCGACCCAAATCCACCAGTCGGAAATGGACGCGCAATCTGCGTCCTGCTGGCACGAGAAGGTGCCACTGTGGTAGTAGCGGACCGCTCGGCAGAAGCAGCCCAAGGCACAGTCGATATGATCGCAAAAGAGGGTCTCCCACAAGCACACGTTGTCGTGGGAGATGTATCAGATCCCGCTGGATGTAGCCAGATTATCCAAGACTCCTTGCGCATACTCGAAGGTGTCATGGACGGTCTTGTTCTGGGCGTCGGTGTTGTCGGATTCGGAGATGCCCTCCGCAAAGGGACGGCGGAATATTGGGATACAGTCATGAACTTGAACCTCCGATCTCAATATCTCATGCTGCAAGAGGCATTGCCGCATATCGAGAAACGACCCATGGGCGGATCTGTCGTCTCAATTGGTTCGGTCGCCTCGCTACTTCCGGCCTCAAACGAACCTGCCTATCACGCATCCAAAGCTGGACTTTCGGTACTTATCAAGAACGTGGCTTATCAGTTCGCACCAAAAGTTCGTGTCAACATTGTTCTTCCAGGCTTGATCGATACCCCCCTTGGTCGAAGTAGTGGATTGGTCATTAAGGGCAGAAATGCCAGTGCGGTCCCATTAGCGAGACAAGGCTCTGGTTGGGATGTAGCATACGCAACCCTATGGCTCCTTAGCGGAGAAAGTTCGTTCGTTACGGCGCAAGAGATCGTGATAGACGGCGGACGCGTTGGTACTGGTGGTAAGGCTGCAAAGCCGCTCAACGCCGTGGCCGAAGTGTCATGAGTAGCTACAAGTAGACAGGTCGTAGATTGCGATAATACGAGGCTGATGTTTGCATAACGCGCATAACGAGATCTTGAGTTGCCGAAATGCCATCAAGGTGGTCTGTGAATCCGGACATGATCGTGGTAATTCTCACGGAAGTCTTTGTGAGCATACCCCGGAAAAATACACCCAAAGTCTCTCGGCGCGGAAGGGCGGAATTGTTCTTGATCAGTACTGACTGTATAAGCTTTTGACTCCCTTGAACACAATAGTTCGAAATTGGTACTTCGATTCAAGACCAAGCAATAAATACCCTCCATACACATCGCAAACAGCAACACAACAACCATCCAAACAAGACTACCACCACCACAATTAGCCAAAATGGGAAAAGTCACAGAGATCTACAAAACAAGCTCTGGCCCTGTCAAACTCGATTACGAGAGGAACAACCAGGAAGGGCGTGATTCGAAGGAGCTTTTCAATGACTACGGCTTTGTCGTAAGAGCCAAAGCCAAGACGGGCGAGGACATTCATCTGTGGATGTTCATCTACAAGTTGAAAGGCCCCGAAGCTGTCATTGATGCCGATCTCACACAAACCCTCATGGTATACGGCAAATTCACCGACGAGGAGAAGCAACACATGACAGACCGTCCTTTCGTTAACAAAGGCCAAAACATCGACGATTACTACAAGCCCGGTACTTGCAGCATCGAAGAGAGTACAGACCACGTACAATGGTCGAACGCAGGCCGCGTTTTCACCTGCAAGATGCCCGAGTGGCACGCTGGTGGTGAGCACGCCGGAGTCAAAGTCGATCTCACCTTCAAGCAGAGAAGTGACGCATTCTTCCACGCTGGTCGCTTCGAAGACCTGAGGCAAGACGGAGGTGTCGCAGGCTACATCTTCCACGGTCGCGTCAATGGCACAATTCAAGTCCACGGCAAGACCCTTGAAATCGAAGAAGGTCATGCAATTCACGAGCGCATCTTCATGGGCGGTCATGTTCCTCGCCGCATGGACTACATGATGAAGCGCGGTGAGAACTGGGTGCACGGTTTTGGCGAGGAGTTCTCATGGTACGGCCTGACGGCAGATGTTGGACCAGCCTCTACCTTCATGGTCAACATTGATGGCGGGCTCGCCGTCGTCAAGGGCGCGGATAAGGCATGGGTAGAGGAGATCCAAACCTGGCTCGATCCTAAGACCAACCAGCTCAACCCACGCAAATGGAAGATTTGGGCTATTACTGATAAAGGAAGACTAGACGCCATTGTCACAGGCTACTCCAGAGCCTACTATACCTGGACACGTATGGGCGGATCTCTGGTTGTACACCAATACCTCTGCGATGCCGAAGCTACGTTTACTCGCACGGATGGAAGCGTTGTAACCTCCAAGCAGGTCGCCAGTCTTGAGTACATGAGGACCTTCTATCGCGAAAACTGAGGCGCTTCTGCCATGAGACCATCGTCATTAGGACATGAATGGCATGCGATCGAGTCGCGGAGTCAAGTTCCAAAGCTTATGTCAGCAGTGCAGATTAGGTTATGCCGAGAGGGTGCTAAGGTAAGCCACCCGAGACGCGCGTGCGGGGTCGCGGGGGAGTCATAGTTCCCTATATATCCTATCTAATTCCGGGGCAAGCCTGTCCATCGTTTCCGAAGCTTTTCTCCAGACTTGTCCAAGTATCGAGTATCGAGTCAATCGATCGAGCTGTCGTGGCATCGAACTCCTCCTGACCACACGTGACTACCCTATTATGGAGAACCATATCCTAGTCCGACCCTTGGAACCAGAGACCCGCGGCGCCTCAGCCCCATCTCCTAATCCCGATTCTGGCCGGAATGTGTCCAGCTCTCAGCCTACCAAGAACAAACGAAGTAAGCGTGATAGGTATAACGCGCAAGCATGGTTTGTCAACAATTTCCGTTACACAAAGGGGGCCCTCAATTGACTTGTCCTCTAGCTCAACCTGTCGTCGTCGAAAAGTAAAGGTATCTTGCACTTGAATATCGAGGAAAGCCTCTGCACCCAACCTGACAGAAAACTTAGTGTCAAGGCACCCCAGTATGCAGGGTGTGTCAAGCAAGTGGTGAAGTCTGCATACCTTCGGACGGCAAGCGGAAACGCAGAGCGACCGTGGCTACGAGCAACGTCGCTGTGAAGTAAGTGAGCTTTGAGTATCGAAACGGACGATTAAAGTTGACTGTCTAGCAAAAATACCAGGAACTTGCCAAGAGCCTTGTCAGTTGCAGCATCTGATTCCGGCAGTGACGGTGATTCCGATGCCATCGTCGAGCGTGTGCAAGCCATCACTGCTCGGCTATCACACCTCGAACAAGACTGGGCCCAGGATGTCACGGATCCTCTCGAAACCGTACCAGAGAGTGATGCGTTCAGGACTCCTGCATCAGCACACAGACACGCATCGGAAGTGAATATGGCCATCGATCCGTCTTTCCACCAGAATAACACTATTCGTGGTAGCGATGGTGGCCAACAAGTCAGACATGTACCACTCATCTCTGTAACAGATCCAAAGTCTCCACACCCGCAGATGAATGCGTTCGAGTCAAGCACGGCAATGTTCCCCTCGACAGCGAATCCGTCTCAGAATACGACACTACCACGCCCCACTGTGGCTGATGACATGGCGTCCTGGAACGAATTTCAGATGGCCGGTAATTACGACTTGAATGTACCAGCCGAAGACTCAATCATGATCACTTCACCGACAGGGCTCGTAGGGTCTGTCAACCATGAGCACATGTCAGCTCAGCGGGCGGCAGACCACGTCAAGGATCTGCAAGGTTCTATGAATGCCGCGACTTTGCCGCACGCTTGTTCGACCCAAGATGTCAGTCGGGCAGCAAACAGAGAAAGCTTCAGCATCGACGGCCATGGTCAACCAGACTCGATGACCTGGACATCGAGTGTTGCATCGGTTTCGTGGAGCGCAACTGATCCTTCGGTCCAAAAACTCATTGCTGAAGCAAAGCGTGACATCCTTGTGAATAACGGTGCCCATATTCGCGCATCCCTTGATGTGTTCTTCCGTCTCATCAATCCCTATCATCCAGTGTTCAACGAAAACCAAGTGCGCCGGGATTTCGAGGGCTTTGTCTGCGGGGTAGGTGAACACCAGGAGTCTCCGACGGATATCCAGTTTCTTGCTGCTGTCTACTTCATCGAGGCAGAAACGAGACTAATGGGCCTGGAATATGAGTTCACCGATGAGTCAAGACCAGGCCAGCGCGAGTTTGAAGTGGCGAGCAGCATACTCGAACACACCTTGTCACAAGGTCCTCGAACTGTTCTCTCGATTGTATGTCTGACGCTGAAGGCACGATATCTCATGTATCTGGGCCAGTCCGACCTCGCTTACGATACAACGAGTCGATTGATCAGGATCTGCTTCCAGTTGAAGCTGCATGATCAATCGTCGTTCAAAAATCTCGACGGTTTCGAGTCGTCGATGCGTTCAAGAATCTTCTGGTCAGTCCTTCAACTGGATTGCAGCGTGGCTCTGGCATGTCAGCTACCCAGTCAGATACGTTCCTCTGACTATAACGTGACAGCTCCTCTTTGTCTTGATGATCGTGCCTTGGTCCCGGGTGCCGCGGTGCCAATGGAAACACCGACGGCATCGTTCATACCATATCTGATTGGAGTTGTTCAGGCTTCGCTCCTTCAGCGCAAAGTTTGGGACGAAATCTTTGGCTTACGCGCAGAATTGATGAATGGCTTGGCCTCAGACGAGGCCACGACTCTCGAGTCATGGGATGCTCAGATCGCCAAAACCTTTGAATCTCTTCCATCTCACCTGCAATGGAACCGAAGTGGAAAATCCTCGGCTAAAATGCATTACTATACGCCTTACATACAGCGGCAGAGTCTTGTACTTTATCTCGTAAGTTTGCTTAGAGACTTCTCCCGGGACTGCAGATTCTGCACATCCATGCAACCATGAAATAATGACTAACGATAATCTTTGTGTACGTACAGAGATCCAACGCACTGCGCTTGCTTGTGCGTCACAAATTGCTGCTTGGCCCACACACAGATGAATCCACTACGATGCAGTGTCTCAGCATCTGCGAAGACTCTGTCGACACCATGAAGTCGCAGATCTCGCAAGCTCTCAACTATACAGATCGATATCTCAACACGATGTTCCTGACAACATTCATCACCTCATTGGGCTGCATTGTAGCTCAGGGCGACGACAGGACATCAACAAGCAGTACTGTCAATAGGGCTATGAGTTCCTTGAATGATGGCATAGCGCTTCTTGAGCTCATCGCGCCAGGATATGAGCTCACGAGGCAGATGTTGACACAACTCAACGATGTCGCTTTCGCCGTACGCCAGAAAACAAGGACGACCGAGGGACTTCCAATCCAGCCAATACCTACAAATACCAACCCTGACCAAATGGAGACAGACATACACAACAACGGAAACACTCAAGCGGTCACCAACCTCTATAATGCGCCTCAAACTAACTTACAGCTACCTAGAGACGGGATTGAGACATCCTGCCCAAGTCCTAACAGTCTAGCATGGGACAACGTATTGTCATATCTAAGCAAGGAACAAAATTATCTTTCTTTCTCTATAGGGACTCCACTTGGATGAACCCTTGGCGTATAACATCCATATAGATCTTTTTATCATACCCCACCTATGTAGTACCCCAAGTCGAGATGCAGAAGCGACCAAAAGTTTTGATGTCCCTACGATTCCAAAGAAGGCTGCCGAAAGTCTTGGCTATGGGTGATTGCATGACTTGACACATTGACTTTGACATATCAATTCTCGGCCAACAGTGCCGACCCTGTCCATTGTACACAAGAAGATTTGTCGCATCGGTCCCCAATACTGGTCCATCCTGAGCATTCGACAGCACAAGATATGTCTCCTCCGATAGATTCGAACTTGTCGGTCGACTCGGCAGCACGGAAAGCAGCCCACTCTTCAGCTGTCAGTTTGTGATCAGCCTCAACGCCCCAGGCTGAGTAGGGATCCACGCCCTCGGCCACGGTCCAGAGAATGGGATCGTTGACGTTCAAGACCAGAGGCGCGGTCTCATGGTTTGCATCCACAAGCACTAATCCCGTGATCTGCGCAATACCCTTCAAAGCGATGAACTCATGTATCAACACGCCAGCCCAAGAGTGTCCAACCAGGATCAGCGGATTGGTGATGGCTGCTTTCTCAATCAGCTGCGAAAGCTCGAGAGCTATATTCTCGGCCGTGGGCGTCAGCGGCGAGAGCTCTGAGTTGTTATAGCCAGAACGGTCGTAAGTGTAGCTGCGCAGCGAAGGCGACAGCTGTCGCACCACAGCCTGCCAGTTTAAAGCGTCACTGGCCACGCCCGAAACAAAGAGCACAACAGGATCACTAGCGTTGCTGGGTTCGGGACCATGCGTGTAGAGGGCCAAAGAATGTGTGCCGATATTGACAAAGTGGCCATTCGAAGGTAGAGCGGTAGACGACATGGTTGCGAGATTGCCTTACGAGCACTTGACGCTTGTATCGGTGATGCTGAGTTTGGAAGGTTGACCAGGAAGTGTTGAGGCAACGAGCCTAAGTTGATAGTGATGGCTGGGAGAGCGACGTGGCAGATTAACCAAAAGGAAGAAGGGATGGACGGCCAAACAGGCCTTTGAGTGCAGAAAGAGCGCACGTGTTGTTGGTTCGGCGCTTCGCCGCGACTTTCATATTTTTGTCGCTTTGAGTCTTGCAGCCAGCTCGTGCGTGCGGCACAGCTCAAGACCAACCATCTCACGCGTGATTTCTCGCAAGTTTTGCGTTATCTGGCGTGATGCAATTCGATGAACGGACTTGTTTCAGATTGAACATCGATGAATCGCCAAGACTTCGAAAGCTCGCACATCGCACAACTATTCACCCTGCTTGTACAAAGTCGTGCAGAAGTTACAACCACCCTCTCAACAAACTGGCCAGCCTCAAGAACTTCTCTGCTGGGCGACTCGTACGCGCATCAGACCTTCTCAACAATCTCGACTTGCTGCACAGTCAAATCCTTCTCCTTCATGTCACCATCTTCACCGTGTTTAGCCTGCTCGTTGGCGACAGCAGCCACATCGAGAGCTCTGTCTTCGCCATCGAAGAATTTACTGATCTCTTCTAGCGGCGTGTAGCGTGTCTCGACCAAAAACAAGTAGATCACGGCCACTTCAAAGGCGAGGAAGACACAGTAGCAAATGTAGTACTTCCACTTCAGTGCTTTGAGGGCGATGGCGTTAATGTATTGATCTGGATGGCTGTCAGTAGTTATCTGATATGAGCAACGGTGATCAGTTTACTGAAGAACAGAGAAAGTGTTACACAGAAGTTGAGCCAAGTAAAGCCTTTGGCCCGCAGACCATATGGCATGATCTCGGTTGTATAGGTAGCCATGAGACCGTTCCTAGGGATTCAGTCAGCATCGTTGTCTGTTTGTCTTTTGGGTTCAGACATACTTGAAGTCGTAGAAGAAGCCGTACACAAATAGCATAGCGACAAATGCTGCACCGAGAGAACTGTGAGGGGTTATAGCATAGCGTGCAGCAATGATCGTGGCGATGTTAAAGACCACGAAGGTACCGATGGTGGAGATCAAGTACATAGGGCGCCTTCCAAGATTATCTGCCGCGAATGACATTCCGATATTGGTTACGAGGGAGCAGGATTTCATGCCGCCATTAATCCCGAGTTGCGTATTTGCAGAGGTGATACCAATATCCCTCATGATCTAAAGATGCTCGAATTAGTCACACACGTGATGGCACGTGCAATGCAACAGTCAGGACTCACAGTCGAAAGATAGTATGAGATAATTCCATTGCCAGACCTATTCAGTCAGACGGTGTTGCCACAATGAAATTGGGTTGGAACTCACCACTGAGAGAAGAAACCGATAGCAGTGATGATGCCGATACGCTTTCTGTTACCTGGAGTCTTGAAAAGGTCGAGCCAACCAGTACGGTCTGCTTCTTGATCCATCTTGATGGCAGCAACGATTTCGTTGTACTCGAGCTGGACGAGCTTGTCTTCCCGGTCACCAGAGACTGAGTGATACTTGGCAATGATAGACAAAGCTTCTTCAGTGCGGTCCTTGCTAATCAACCATCGAGGGGACTCCGGTGTGAAGAATATGGCGATGGAGATAACGATTGAGAAAGTGCACTGGAGCAGAGAAGGTAGGCGCCACGACCAATCGCTCGGTATCTTCAACGTTGCGTACGTAACCCAACCTAGACAGCAGATCTGATCAGCAGCATATTCTTTCCAGAGGTTGATGCAACAGAAACACTGCTTTGCCGGGTGGAAACACTCGACTCTACGAGACATCTTCTGAGTTGATGCTGCATCGAGACACACAACCTAGAGACATCTTGTACAGCCTGAGATGTTCAGCCAGCACTACAAGTGTCTTTCGTGTCTGCAGATTGACCTACTTGCGATGAAAGCTCCAGAGTGGTAGGATGCTCCACCAAGGGTGGTCAAAACAGCACGATCTTGAGGAGGTGCAAGTTCAGTGATGAGCAGAGGAGCAGACCCCAGCACAATGCAGTCGCCGAAGCCTATCAAGAGCCTGGCAGCAACGAACATGCCGAAGTTGGCGGCCCCAGACTGGAGACCAACACCAAGACACATGATAACAGATCCAATCAGAATACCAGAACGACGACCGAACATGTCGATGATGTAAGGCACAAAGAAGAGACCGATCAACGAACCGAGACTCATGGAAGCGTTAAATAGCCCTAGGATGGATCCTGAAGGGTGGTTGAAATATTCCTGCCAGTAGGACAGCCTATAGAGCGAAGGTGCAATTAGCAAGATATCGAACGTTGGCCATAAGAACACCATGACTTAGATGAACGACTACACTCAGCTCTGCGAGATGCCGTCCTAGGCGGTGTTTGGTCGGAAAACACGTCCCAGAGACTGCTCGTGCAGGTTGAGACAAACGCCAGCACTAGTCGTGGTGTTTGTACCTTCAGTGGATCACGCACGACTGGAGCCCATTCATCATACTGCCATCGAATCCATTGGCCGTATTGGTCATTATCTAGCTCTATATTAGCCTGGGAATCGCCCAAACAAAACTCGTAACTCACCATAACGACTAGGAGAAAGTAGAGCTTCCTCATGGCACCTGAAGTCCACCATTCGACACGCTCTATGGTGTGACCGGCGAAGAAGAAGTGACCCTTGGGAGGCTTGACTGGCACAGCTAGCTGGCGTGGTTTAGGAAAACGAGACATGGTGAGTAGATCGAAAATGGTATTCCAAAGAACAAGGAGGTTGACCAGAACATCCGGAGAACACGACGACCTGATATATATGCTCGACACAATGCCCTCAACAGGCTAAAAGATTGGCAGATCCAAAGTAGAAGGATGCATAATGTTTACAACCTGAGTTCTGGGAGCGGTCTTGTGGGCATCCCAACACTCGGCCGAAATCCTCTTGCCGTCTCATACCAGTCTTGTATTCTGATCATGCTGTACCTTGGCTCACTGAAGACACAAGGTGATGGAAACTTGGCGGATTTTGCAGGCTAAAAGTTTAACCCATCGCCCCGGATTGCCATGCTCGTGGATGATGGAAGTCTCGCAGTGATGGTGGCCGTTGTGGTGTGCCAAGTGCGCTGAAGGATCTTGGTATAGGAGCCATGGCTTGGACTGCCCCTCACGGGTTTGAGCTGCGGCATTGGTCTTGTGCTGAGCGCCTTGATATGTGGGAGTCTCATCGGAGTGCAGGAAGTCGGCCGTGCTTGCGCGATAGAGATTGCTGCGACTGAGTCACGCCGTGAGCTGTGTGAGGCGACTGATGCTCTGGATGCTTGCTGGATGCACAGCCAGGGAATTGCTGATAGCGCTCGTATTCATCTGTCGATGACATGTCGAAGGAGTCTCATCCGAGGATGCGGGGGCGATCCTTCCTAATGCGGAGCAGCATCTGGGGGAAGATGAACCATGCGGGGAATTGCTGTCTCGAAGACGCGACCCTTTTGGCACGAATCGAATAAGACTGTCATGAACGACCGTTGTGAGAGGCTCTGAGTCGCGCTCGAATGAGTGTTCGTGCCTAAATGATGGTTGGCGGCCAAGCTGGCTAAACTCGCATCAACTGTGCCACAACGCGGGGCATCGCGACAGCTCGACTTTTATCCGGACAGCCACATACCAAAGAGCCATGCTCGACGTAAGTAGACTTCGCGCCCATTTCGTCAACGAAATCCAGTCATCGTTGTCTTTTACTTTTCCCAGGTTCCTGGGTCACTCACCGCTCCGACAGCATGACCACGATCAATCCAATCATTCCAGGATTCGCTCCAGATCCATCTGTGACTCGTATTGGCGACACGTTCTTCCTGGTCAACTCGACCTTCCACTTGTTTCCTGGTCTTCCCATATATGCATCAAGAGATCTTGTCAACTGGACATTAATTGGTAATCTTTCATTTAACCACAGCAACACCGCATCTGCTGACCTCCTCCAGGCAATGCCATCAATCGCCAATCCCAACTCTCGTTGCATTTTTCAGATACGAAGCTCGAGCCTCAGGAGGATGGCACTGTCATGCTAGCCACAGGTGGGCTGTTTGCACCAACCATCAGACACGACTCAAAATCAGGAAAGACGTACATTATCAATACCAACGTCCTTCATCCTGAGAATGCTGGTGACAAACCAGAGAACTTCATTATCGAGACCGATGACATCTGGTCGGACAACTGGTCAGATCCAGTATACTTCGACTTCGATGGCATCGATCCATCCATCTTTTGGGATGATGACGGCAAAGCCTTTATCTCTGGCTCACATGGACCTGGTCCCATGACAACGATAAGCCTGTTCGAGGCTGATCTTTCCACTGGTAAGAAATTGTCAGAGGAGAAGACCGTTTGGAAGGGTACTGGAGGCATTTACCCAGAAGGTCCTCACATCTACAAGAAAGATGGCTTCTACTATCTGCTCATCTCTGAAGGTGGGACTTTCAAGGACCACATGCTTACCATTGCAAGGTCAGAGAACATCTGGGGTCCTTACGATGCATATGAGAACAACCCAATCCTCACCGCCGCAGGAACAGACAACTACGTTCATTGCACTGGCCATTGTGACATGTTCCAGGACAATGATGACCGATGGTGGGGTGTCTGTCTTGCGATGCGCATGCGAGGTTCAAGATTCCACATGGGTCGCGAGTCATTTCTGGTGACTGGACACTGGGACCAAGGCGGATGGCCAAAACTCGACACAGTCGAAGTGACCTCGTCACACAGATTCAAGAATGATGTGGTCAAAGCAACAAAGACTGGCTTGGACTGGCTCTATATCCGCGACGCCAATCTTCAACACCACAACATCGAGGGCTCAACCATCCGCCTCACTGGAAGCAAGGCAGATATCTCTCAATGGAAAGAGCCGGTTACATTTGTCGGCAAGCGCCAGAGGAAGCTGGACGGAACTGCTTCAGTAACTCTTGCCTTGCCAAAGACAGGGTCTTCTCGTGCAGGACTTGTCATATACAAGGACGAACACCGATACACGCGTATTTACTACGATAGCAGCGACAAATCGATAAACTTCGAGGTTGTCAACAACGCGAAGAATATCAGCAGACGTGATCAGAAGAAGATCTCGAACGACATTCCAGACGTTCGACTGCTGATCGAGTATTCTGGAGACAAGCTTGCATTTCAATACGAGGAGGAAAAAGGCGTGGTGAAAACACTTGGTGTAGTCGACACAGCAGAGTTGTCGAATGCAGACTTCGTCGGTCCAATCATTGGTGTGTTTGCTGTTTCTGACCAAGAGAATGATGAGGTCGTGTTTACAAGCTTTGATCATGAGCAGTAGATCGATGCAAGCCGCGATTGTCTGAGGGGCGCAGATATATCATTACAAAACATTAGAGATTCATGTTAAAAATCCTCGTCAGAAGAACAAACTCATACTTTTCGTCTCAGATGCAAGCCAACCTTTGCAGTACGTGCAGCAAACAAAAGTGAGACACCGAGTAGAAAACACGTACCGGCCCACACTTGGGCAGGAAGATAATGGCCATGGTCATGCGATATGAGGGCACCAGCTAACGGTGGTCCAGTCAAGCAGGCAAAGGATACTACGCTAAAGCCCATCTCACGATTACGATAAACTCATAGTTCACCGAGAGCATCGTTCGTACATCCTAAAGAAATTCATTTCGGTCGGTCGGCGTAACTTAGCGCTCGGCAAATGTTTACCCCGGGTTTGAGCGCACGAATCTGGGGTAACCGCGGACTTGATTTTATTTGACCTTGATGGATCCAAGAGCCGATGAATGCCTTTTCTCGACTGGAGAAGCGGCGCGATGCATTCAACTCTCTCTGTTTAGTTGCTTTGTGTTGTTCTGACCAAGCTTTATGCTCGAACCTTGCCGCCAATGCTCGTATCGCCGCTTCCGAAGAGCCCTTCCGCAACGTCCATCTTACGTCGCTCTGCCTCTGTCGCCTACCGTCTCGGCCAGTAGGCTGCTATGCGTCTGGTCGCCGTCACATCCCTTCTCCACCAAGATTGCTCCGAAGGCAATTCTTCCACATCTGCTGTTACCCATTGGTCCACCGAACATGCGCCGACCTTTAGCTCCGCTGTCCGCATCAGCTTTCAACATTCGATCCCGCCGTCCGCAAACGTCTGCAGCCTTTGCTCGTCTCAATCCCATCTTCCGTCCTCGTCACCTTGCGCCGCCGCCTCCGTAAACCGCCGACAAATAGGAAGAGCTTGGGATTGGCTGCGAAGAGGAATAACCCGAAGAAAGAGTTTGGAGTTAAGCGAAGAGAAGAAGAGCTTGGGATATGATCAAGACACTGCCAAATACCAGAAGAGAACATGCAACCTTGGCCTTTCTTTCTCGCGAAGAGTGAAGCTCCAGCTCTGGCTATTCTCATGCTCGCAAGTCCAGCGCCTGCAATCGACTTGTCAGTGACTGCGCCTGCGCCTGCGTATGCCGTCGCTTTGGTGAATAGATAGAAGCTCAGCGCTAGCAATGCGAATATACTTGTCCTGTCATACACTGCTGTCTCTGCTCCAGCTAACCGTCGTCTTTGTCGCTGGTCTCATCTGTAGATGCTGTCGCTCTGCTGCCTTGCTGTAAGGGTTTCTGCCGTGCTTTGTCGTATACCAGTGTCGTCGACGCTATCCTTCTTGTGCCTTCGTACTATAGAGAAATAGTGTCGAATCGCTTGACTAAATGTGATGAAAAGCGCCCTTCCATCTTGTATGCCCTCCTAGGCTGTGACTGCGCTGCCGGTCAAAGGCACGTCAGGCTGGTAGGGCGCCTTTCGTGATTACAGGTACATCACTGTAGGACAACGCTCTAATTCAGATTGTGTGTTTCTGCATGTGTATTGTCAGTGTAGCTACAAAGTGCTAGCTACTGGTATGCAGAGGGAAAGCCAATGACCAAAAACGCCGCAAAGCCAAAAATGCCATCAACTTCCCCAGTGTCCGTTCATCTCCTTCACTCCTCCTGCTCCTCCTCCTCCTCTTCCTCTTCCTCTTCCTCTTCCTCTTCCTCCCCATCATCATCGACGTCCATGGCTGTAGATCCAGAAGGTCCAGCGACATCCTCTCCCTCAACTTCAGCGGCTTCACCGCCTTCCTGCTCTGCAACGGCTGCAGAATCGACGTTGATGCTCAAGATCAGTGATTGAGCCGCAAGATCATCACTGGTGAGATCCTCGATCTCGACGTCACTGCTTCGTCCAGCACCAGAAGCCATTGATGGATTGTAAAGAATAGGACGACTGAGTCGGATTGACGGAATATCATCACGGAGAGCTTCGCACCCATCTTGGTCCATGTCCATCTTTGCTGTATTGGTGGTCCAGGTCTCGAACAACAAGTTGTTGTCCTCTTCCTTGCGCTCAGAAAGTCTGGATGGTCTCATGGGCCATCCGGTTCTCATGGCACGACCGTGCACCTTGTGTGCGACAGAGAACTTGCAGGGGTGAAGCAGCCATATGCTCAGAGGCATATCGAAGAACTCACGGTAGGAGATGTCTGTGGTACAAATTTGCCAAATGAGTTCCGCGAACAAGCTCTCCGAGGAGTCAAGCACTGTTCAATATGGTTAGCAAGTGACAATGCGGAAAGATAAAGTTAACTTACTCAACCAGTGTCGATTGCAGACGGTCCTCATCCGCTTTTCTCTCTCGGGCATGATGATAGAGAATGCAGCCCAGCCCCACCAAGGCGGGCAGGGTTCGCCTCCTTCGGGCGCAATCCAGGGTGCACCGTCAGATGCCTTCTGGAGCGTGACACCATAGTACTCCTGGATCTCGTCGCTTAAGCCGCCTAGACGCTCGCAGGTCTCATCAGTCCAGAGGCAGATGTCAAGCTGGGTAGCGGATTGAGTACACCGCCAGACCGTGTTCTTCCATGGACCCTCTTCTCCTTCGACAGGACGTCCAGAACGCCATTCGGCCTGATCGGCCACCAAATCATCAAGGCCTCGACCCTGCAGACGGGCCTTCTTTGTGTAAGGCGTCTTGATGGCGACAAGGTATAGCTGGTCGCAAATCTGGCGGAAATTCTCCCTCTCGGCAGGTGTGTGAGATCTTGAAGGGTCAAACTTGGCAAGCTCGACCAGAAAACCCAAGATCTGCCTTTGCTTAATGTAATTAAAACCAGAAGTAGTCATGGCCACGTTTGCGACCGTGTGGACTCGCATAGTACCATCATGACTCATGCCATAAGGCTCCACCGCGTCAACTGAAGGAACAAATGGCTCACGACGTGCGCGGACACCAGTGACGCCTGCCAGCTCGCGGTCTTGACTAGTGTAGTCATCGTGCCATCTGTTATCATCGCGGCAGTTGGCCGTGAATCCAGCGAGCATATCGTCAAGACGCTTCTTCTCATTTCGATGCTCAGGATCCTTGCCGAGAGTGTGGCACTCGCTGTGGTGGTTGCGGTAAACGCTTCTAGCCATGACACTCTCAATAGTGTTTGTAGTGGTGGCCTCAGCTGTCTTGGACTTGCAACGCTTGCAGATGCGAGCATTGCTTACGAGCTCTAGGAGGCGACAGAGACGGGGGTGAAGACAACGCTGACATACATGTGTCTTCGTCTGGGCCATGTGTGCGTCGCAAGAGCAGCCAGCAAAATCGTACTGCTGATCGTAGGTTTGCTCGTTGATTAGGTCAGCGGCTTCTGCCAGGTAAAGCGCAGCAACTCGAACATCTTCAGAAGCGATGAACATGTTGTTGCCCACTTCTAGGGGCGTGGACACCAGAATTCCATCCAGCGTTCTGACGAGAGCGATCTCCTTTGTAGCCAGTCCGGAAACGTCCTGGCTGGGCCGTTGGCCGAACTCATACGCAACATACCTTCTCTGGGAATAAACAACACTGTGAAACAGTTGTTTGCGACCATAGAGGCCTTGTTGTCTGGGCGAAGGTATGCAGTGCGTCTCTTCAAGATCGTGCACCATGTCCCATAGACCATTCTTTGAAACAAAACGGCCGCTGAGAGAGTAAATGAGGTAGCGCGCCCATTTCTCTGCCTTAAAGGCATTATCACCGAACTTGTCACGAACGGCTGCAGAAATGGCTGAGGGCGTGTGAAGAGTACCATCGGCCTTGGGTTCTTGGTCGACCATAGTCGGCCGTCCTCCGCCCGCGAACATTTCACCACGTGTCCACCTGCACAACGAATCAACATCCGGAATATCGTCGATGTTGACGGATTTGAACCAATCATAGACGACTTGAACTGCTTGATTGACCGGTTGACCATCCTCAGGGTTGATACAGCGGATGCGGCACAGGATGTTTGTTGTGCTCACACTAGGCAGCCCCAATAGCATAGGTTGGTGAAGAGTACCATGGGCTACGACCCGATACACATCTTCGAGAAATCCCTTTCTGAACTCAGGGAACGGCAAGCGGTTCAAGATCTCGACGGTGGTATCGGCGAGCCTGGCTATCTGATCAGAATCATCCTTCGAGACAAGGTCAGTTGAGAGAGCGCCTTCGAGGACCAGGTAATCAGAACCCCTTTTCTGGTCGCCGCGCACGAAAGCCAAAGGCGTAGCATTCTCGCGTTGCGCCGTCTTCTTATTCACCATCCGCCATCTCCAAGGAGAAAAACCAGGCAAAGGAGGATCATCCAGAAAGTCCTGCAAGACCTTGGCAGGCTCCGCACGTTGGTAAGGAGCCACAATTCGCAACAGCTTGGAGTCATGGAGAAGCCGCCTAGTCTTGTCGGCGTAGTGCAGAGCAGGGTTCTTGATGATGTCAAACTGGTCCTTGACAGTCTCGAACTTGGTCTGCATGGTTCTGAGTTCGTCGCTTTCAGTAATGACATCGGCTGACGGTCCTCGTCTGGTGGCCCGTTGCTTGCCCTTGTTGCGGCGGGGACTGGCAGGCGGGTCGGTGTCATCACCTTCGTAGCCACCATCATCACCGCCCTCGTCCGAACTGTCGTCATCACCGGGCTGTCCACCAGAGGCCTGAACACGGTCGGCAATTCGGGCAGAACGGCGCTTCATGGGCGGTTGAGCAGCGGCAGTGCTGTCAGCCAGCTCAGTATCATCATCCTCGACGGGGGTGCTGTCAGCGCGCTCAGAACCATGCTCGGCGACAGTACTATCGGCCGGCTCTGAACTAGCAGGCCTGGCAGAGGTAACATCAGAGGCGGTAACGGGGTGACTTGTATCGACAGCAGGGGGTGCTGAGGCAGGGGGTGCTGAGGCAGCAGGTGCTGAGGCAGCAGGTGCTGAGACAGGGGTTGGGATAATAGCCGGTGCAACAGCACCAGGAAGAGCAGCAGTGGGTGCAATGGCACCAGGAGGAGCAACACCAGGGGCAATGGCACCAGGGGCAATAGCACCAGGGGCAATAGCACCAGAAGGAGCAGTACCAGGAGGAGCAGCAACAGGAGGAGCAACACCAGAAGGAGCAGTACCAGGGGCAATAGCACCAGGAGGAGCAGCACCAAGATGAGCAGTACCAGGTGCAACAGCAACGGGAAGAACGGCGGCAGGTGTAGGCACAAGGACCTGGTTGGTAGCAGAAGGGCGCATCAAGATCTGACCGGCGGCTGTGATGAAGTGGGTATCAGGACCGTCGGTGACCAGTACAACAGGATCAACGCCTCTCTCGCCGCGGCGCAACATGGAGGTAGGGACCCTAGGTCCGAGAGGGCCAGATACACGAGAACTGATGTTGGATGCAGGTGGGATGACAGCTGGCATAACAGCACCAGGAGGCGCAACAGGAGGCTGAGGCGCAACAGGAAGCTGAGGCGCAACAGGAGGCATGATGGCAGCCGTTGTAGCAGTGGGAAGTCCAGTAGCAACGGGTGTAGGCACAAGGACCTGGTTGGTAGCAGAAGGGCGCGTCAAGATCTGATCGGCGGCTGTGATGAAGTGGGTGCCAGGGCGATTGGTGATCAATACGACAGGATCAACACCTCTGTTGCCGTGGCGGAGCATCGAGGCAGGGACCCTAGGCCCCAGAGGTCCAGAGATACGGTGGCCGGTCAAAGTAGGGACCGGTGCAGGGGCAGGAGCACCATGGGCGGGAGCGCCAGGGGCAGGAGCGCCATGGGCAGCACCACCATGAGCAGGTGCGGGTAGAGGAGGAGGAGCTGTGCCGCCCTGAGTGGGAGCTGTAGCAGCGGCAGGAGCGCCGTGAGCAGGAGCAGGCAAAGGGGGAGCAGTGCCGCCATGGATCTGACCAGGGACAGCAACGACAATGTTATCTTCGGCTACATCCCGTCGTCAGCAAGAGCAAGGGTTTTTATGAGGTGGTTCGAAGGCATACCTTCAGAGCTCTCAGGCTCGGAGCCAGAGCGAGCTGAGCTCATGGCGAGAGAGCTTGTACGAAACGAAGACAGACGAACGCAGGTAACAGGAGGTTTTTGATGTAGGCTGGGAACCAGAGTGGCAGACTCTAGCTACGTGTAAATCACGAAGGTAGAGTTGATGATGAAGAGGGGTGCGAGATGATGATGGAGAGGGATGCGAGTTGATGAAGAGGGATGCGAGTGGAAAGAGAAAGAGACTGAGAAAATCGCAAAGGCGGATAGTTCTTTCTGTGATGAACGGAGAATGTGTGTGTGTTGCGCAGACAAACGACTAATCCCAAAGAGGAAGGGTTGGTGTTGCGGACGCGCCTACCCGTCGGAGCAACGCACCAAGCGCAAATCCCCTTCTGCGCACTGCTACCTACCTTCTTCGCAATTTTTAATTCGCACTTGACACAACTTGCAGCGCAGTATCGACCTACCATGTCTGACCAACCTACCGATCAGGGCCCCGCCATGTCAGAGAAGAAGGCCGGCAAGCAGCCCGCTCAGGAGGCCACCACTTCCACCCACCAAGCTCAGGAAACCACCGCTACTCCCACCCACCAAGCTCAGGAGACCATCGCTCCTTCTGCCATCCAGCAAGCTCAGGAGACTACCGCTCCATCCGGACAGCAAGCTGCGCACAGCTCCAGCCAGGCCGCACCCCATACCGAAGACCAGCAGAATCGTGGACCTGCCTTTCCTCTCATCAAGCCCAACGAGAACCTCGAGGCTCAATTCGGCAGAACCTATGACATGATGATCGACTTCTGGCGCAACGGTAACCCCGAGGAGGCCGAGAAGTTGGCCTACGTCCTTCTGTCGTGGGGCAACTTGCCTGTGCTCTACCGAGCTTACTCCCACATAGTAAGCAGTGTTCCTCTTGATGCGCAGCACAAAGCTTACTAGTCGATAGGTCCTCGCTCACGGTCTTGATGACTGCTTGTTCCATGCTCAAAAGGCTGTCGAAGAAGCTCAATGGGGCCTCAACAAGTACGGCGACGACCACGGCGCAGGATCCAAGTTGCTTGCTATCACCCAGAAAGTGCTCGCAGAGACCCAAGAGGCCGAGGCCGAAACCCGCCTGGTTGAAGACGACGATGAGGAAGAGATGGACGTTCAAGGACAGGAGGATGAGGAAGAGCAGGAGATCTTGCAGGGTCCTCCTGGCGAGCCGTCGGAAGAGGACCACACTATCGGACAGGTTGGAACCGGCGACGATGGCGAGGAGATGCTCTTGGATCAGCCCTACTCTGGCCTCGTCGACACCACTGCCACAACCTCGCTGCCCCAGGCCGACATGCCCCAGGCCGACATGCCCCAGGCCGACATGCCCCAGGCTGACATGCCTCTGGCCAGCTTCACTTCAGGAGTCTCCAGAACCACTTCGGGCGCTACCGAGGTCACCAGACAGACTTCGTCGACCACTGCCCCCAGCAGAACCACTTCTGGCAACACCACGATTCCCAGCAGAACCACTTCCAGCTACACCACAGTTCCCGGCGAAACCACGTCTGGCGCCACTGCAGGCGAGGTCGAGCCCAAGAAACGTGAGAAGCGCGACCGTTCCAGCAGCTCGAACGACGAAGACAAGCCTCCCAAGAAGAAGGTTGAGATCGACCAGACTCGTCCCAGCAGCGATGAGTAGATGCGACATCATCTTGCGACTACTGAAGCTTTGCAAGCTTGAACGCAAGCAAGTAGCCTTGAGCTACAGGCACGTAGCTCTAGATTACAGCTGCGAACCCTTTCCTACACAGTCTCTACCGTAGTACACATGCTCAAAACACCGTTGTCCACTTTCATTCCGTCTCTTTACTCTTTCATGTGACTTTGCGATGATCACGAATGGCGATTGGTGAGTCGGCTTCCAGAGAAGGTGAGTATGCGACAGGTGGCGACAGCGGCAATAGAGAGAGTTTCCTGGTGGTGGACTTGAAGCGGGCTTCGTGTTCTCGAGGCTTGAAAGCTTTGGAGCTGCCTGACGGCTAATCTACGGTGGTTACAGTAACAAAGCGAGCTTGAAGTCGCTGCCCTCACGACCCTGGCACTCTGGCTGGGGATGCATTAATATCGTGAGTCACGAATAGTAATCTGGACATCACACAAAAAAAGAGACCAGAACGTCACTCGGACAAAAATCATCGAATTCATCAAATTTTATTACTCTATAAGCTGGAGCAGTGTCTCCTGGTGA
>SWBL01000300.1:0-65750 GCA_024195585.1 Aureobasidium sp. EXF-3400
CCCTATTACCTCTTTGTCTCCTTGTCTACGTCTCGTCATATAGCCTAGACCCGTATCCACGTACTGTTATCTATTCCCGACTTCGCCCCTTGACACTAAGTTATCCCTACATTTTTAAAGGTCCGAGCGTCTAGGCGTTAGATACTCTTATAATAGGTATAGTTTAAGTATTTATAACAACTTTATTTATAGCTAGATTAATCCCAAATTTTGCAATTGTTTTATATCTACTAGGATTTACATTATATTAAGATTTTAGGCGAGTTGCACACTGTTAAGGCAAACTTTCTCGCCGAACTTTCTCGCCGTAAATGCGATTTTCGACGCCTAGATTTATATAGGCTTCCCTATACTTAGTAAGCTTTTACGGCGAGAAAGTTCGCTTTATTGTTTCTAGGTATTTAATATATAACTAATTATATAGTTCTAAAGATAGTAGTAGTATATAGATAGACTATAATAATAAATTTAGTAGATATAAGAAATATATAGTTATAATCTAGTAAACTTTAGTTTCTAATAGATACCTATTTTAATAATACTATATCTTTACTACTACTTAATATATTAAGACATAACTTTTATAGACTTATATATACACTATATATTTATTTCTATCTAACTTAAATTATTTATTTATAGCTAGAAGTTAGGTTTCTTTAGGGTATAATATTACTCCTTAATTTTATCCTAGAAGTTACCTAATTTGTTTAATGCTAACTGTTTTCGGCTATAATATTAGTAATATTTCTAGGATTATATTAGGTAGGTTTCGATTCTGCCATACCTTAATATCGTTTAAGATAGCAAGATTAAAGAGTAGTATCCTATTACTTTCTTCTATAAGGTAGATTACTCTACTATAGTAGGATCTCTAGAGCCGCTTGTTTTAAAGGCTCGTCCGGCAAAGTATCCTAACATGACGGACGGTACAGAATTGTTGCGAGAGGTTTCCGCAAAGTCTGAAAATTGACGAGCTAAGTTGCAGCGCCTCGTCATGCCGGGGCCGTAGCCTAGGGAATCAAGCATTGCTGAATTGCAGAAGGCCTTGTGTTCGATTCGCAGCTATGTCAAGATTGACCTTGGCTCTAGAGGCATTTTTGGATGAGACTACAGAGCGAATAACATAAATCTGGACGTCCTTAGCTAGGCTCAGGTTCGTTCTCTTCGACAGCAGCATCGACATCTCTGTCATCTCATGCGTATATACGAGCTTCGAGACCAAAAGCAACATACTTTCCGCGACGGTGACTAAATTGAATATCTAGAGTCGAGCGAAAGTGATGACTGAACAAGGTCACACATCCCAAATCTTGCACTGACCTGTGAAACTACTTAGGGCTGAATAAGATGCAACGTCCGACAGACGACTGATGTCAGATGACACACCACATATTGCTGCTGCGATAGTATATTTGCCCAGTTCATGAGGGTTTTGGAAACACTGCCGATGCCAGGAGATGGAGCTTTGGGTGGCGTTTCTCCGTTCTGCGGTGTATCCGAACATTTGTCCGATAAGGATTGTGGATGTCGCTGGCATGGGCGTTAGAAAGTGGTTTGGTGTGCTGAGTCAGAAACAGTGATGTTGTCTGTGGGCGACGCTAATGATCAAATGAGCGAATGCGGTACAAAATCTCCTTCATGCAAGCCCAGCTATCGGACAAAAAGCCTCAACGTCAAGAATGACAGGGCATACCGTACCGTCGACAGCCTTCTTCCAGGATCACGCGACCTTACATTCAATTTCGTCTAGGAGAGCTGCAGACTCGAGCCAGGCTCCGAACAAATGCCCAAGACTGTTCCGCAGGCTTGTTTTGTCAGAAGAAGAATGCCATTGTCGAAGCGCATAGAGCTTGTACTGTTTGAGACTCACTGGCGAAGCTGAGTATGGGTTCGTTTCATAAACGCTGTGTGAAAAATTAGGTCAGCCTATCGAACAAAAAGGGTCGCAGCCATGCGGAAATTCGTTGCTCTCTGTCGGCAAATTGTTCCCACTCTCTGGGTCATTTAGTGAAGAAATCGCAGGCTTCAATAGATGTGCCCAATAACAGCACACGTTTGCGGAGAAACGTGAACATTTTCTGGGATAAGGGTCTGACATCTTCCCATCCTACAAGAGCGCTGAGGTGGGGTAGGTAGGCTGACAGCTGAACTCTACCCAGCAGGACCGCGAAACCTATACAAGCAGTCGCTGGCTTGAGCTACACAGCAATCGTACCGCAGCACCGTCTCACGTAAGTCAGCAGTCAGCAGCATCACGCGCATGTGCGATTTTGACCCTTGCCATCCTCCCCGCTCCAATGACAACCTCCGAATGATTCTTTTCCTGATAATCAGCTGTGCGGACCAGATTATATCTCTATGCTTACAACAACACCTCCAACCAGAACAACTTTGCAGAAGCCCTGGCGTCTGCCTCTACTGCCAACTATATTCTGCAGTCTTCAAATTACGTACGCGAATCATTGACGCACGTCAGCTTTCTCTGACATCCAACTTCAGACGGTCGAAGTCACGTAGCTTGCTACCGACGACATATAGTATTCCCTTACGGCTACGTCCGGACTTTGCGCCAAGACCGGAGACCAAGATGTCCTATGCCACTCCAGCCTTCGTCCACTATGGCGACTGGGATGAGACTACACGCAAAGAACCATCGCAGAAATGGTTCGAAAAGATTGTTCATGATATCTTCGATGCGCACAAATGGAATACGCCGTACTCCGAGCTCTACACTGATGATATGGAGTTGCTCAAACCCGACGGCTCGACCCTCAAAGGAGGGAAGGAAGCCTGGGCGGCTGTAGCCCAGTTGTATGGTCCTTTCACGACTCAATCGACCCAACCTTTCTACATGGTCGTTACAGAGACCGACTACGGATGGGAGATGATTGGGCAAGCATGGACCTTTGGAAACTTGCCTGGCGAGCCAGCGAAGGGTGAACAGAAGGTAATGGATGTCAGTGGAAAAGAGTGGGACGTGGGAATGGCTGGGGGATTTCGATTCCAGTACAGAAAGGTTGACGGGGCGAAGCATGGTGACATGTTATTGCAAATGGTTCAAATAATGAGTGATACTGGGCCACTACTGATGAGGATGATGGGCAGGGGATTGATCAAAGCAAGTGACCTGAGCACTTGAGATGTATAACTTAGCCATCAGTATACAGTAAACATGTATCATAATGGTTTTGTCAGGCGCTGCATGAAGGGGTAGGTAAGCTGACAGCTGAACATCAGGGCCCGGGGAAGCGGAACATATGAGCAGTCGTTGGCCATGATTTGCCTAGCTGCCCTAGTTTATAGTTAGTATGAAAGTATTATTCTGCAGATCTGGCGAGCTTGGCTTTGCCACTCCTGACCAAATGTGCTCTCAAAACTGCTCGTCCGACTCATAGAAGCGCCGACTGCCGATGGCCTGGCGCTTGTTTACGGTATTCTCGATGGTGTGCATTTGCAGAGTGGTGCCGAGGATGAACGACGCATTCGACTGATCGGTATTCCCATGGACAAGTTCTTCGATAGATGCGAGGACACGGTCCATCACACGGGCCACTCGATACGATGTTGGCTGCGAAGTCATCTTGCAGAGCGAACCTACAAAGCGCCTCTCCAGCTGCCTTTCCGCCCTGGCACTTGATCTTGATATCGCAGAACGTGGAAAAGGCTTCTTTGCTTCTGCTTCAGACTCTATCGCCTGAGGCCTGGAGCAGGTCGAACGATACTACGTTACGAGTTGTCCGGAGAGCAGCAGATCACCCCGGATAAAGTGTGGAGAGATCTCTGCTGGACTGATTAGGTGAATACCACAGTGACCATATGGAGAATCATGTCAAACTGGGAATAGGGGGTCTTGGTGTTGAACCGTGACAGTTATAGTAAGCCTTTCCGATCTAGTATTATAGATTTATATCCAGTAGAGAAAACCGTCTGGCTGTATGAGAGGATCACAAGAATACTCTACTTTATTCTTGTTTATATGAGAAGACCCATGGCATAGTGCAGTTAGTCTTTCATAAGCATCCTCGGCTTTACAACTCTCTGTCCTGATAGCAATGGTTCTATGATATATCATATCCCAGATCTCGTGTTGATTCCTCGAAATGACCCCATCCCAATCCATCTCAACGAGAGACACAGCCCCATTGGTCGCGAAATCTTCATTACAGTACACGAAGTAACGAGTAACCAGGTTGCGGTCGATCGTCTTCCCCTTCCAAAATACCTGAGTATGTTGCTTACACTGTGCTGGATGGTGTGCAAGCGCTTCACTCCAAGGATCGGTGCACCAGACAGTATCAATTTTTCCCTCTTTGGATTTGTACGCGCGTTCCCATGGTATCTGGCCTTCGATGAACCGTTCGCCCAACTTGAAGTGTCTGCTCTGCCACCCACGATCGAGGGCATTGAGAACAGAGTGCGCGGACTGGGGTGGGTATGAGGCGTTGTAGACAAGGAAACAAGGTCTTTGGTCTTGGTTATGCCGGCTTTTCTGCTGTTCATCTTGCTGTGTTTTCTGTACGCCACGATCGCTGCCGTCGTCAAGTTCATTCTTAGACACTCTAGCTTGGTGATAACTTTCGTAATTACAACGTGTCTCCATCCAATTTGTATTGACGATTTGTAGATTGATGAGATTGATGCCAGCTTCCACGGCGGGAACGTAGAATGCATCAGGCTGAAACTGGTCATTGGACCAGAGGGTCACAAGAAGAACACCGTTTTCCTTCCAGTCATCAGAGGTGACAACGGCGAAGTAGAATTTGTCCCAGGAGTCATCCTCACTAGCCAGAGCCCGATGGAATGCAACAATGTCTCTCAGCGGCTTGGCTACGAAGCGGTCCTCGGGTGTTATAGGTGCTGGACGCATCTGTTTGATTTCCTCTTCGACTTGCTCGTCGCACACTTGGCAAACTGACTTTAGATCTGATGCAGCTGTGGAAGCCATGGCGTATACGGCAAAGCGCTTGCCATCCATGCCTTCATGTTGATATTCAACCATTTCTGGTATCCGATCTGGTAACGATAGGTCCGGCTGACGCATCATGATGGAAAGTTACGGAACCGAGTCAGATGGGGTAGCAATTGCTGTGACCTTAGCCGAGAGCTGGCAAACGTCAGAGTGTGAAATTCGCGACACGTTCTGTGTTGCAACAAACATATATGTGTCGACTCGCTGCTTCTCGTATGACGTCACAGATTTGTTTCTCGGAATTTTCAATGATGCAATCAAGTGATAGAAAGCGATTGCTTTGTTGTAGCTTTCTGAATTACTGACCAGACTCACAGCAGGCTCTGTGCCCATAGTTGAGGATCAGATGACGCATCAGGTAGCTGTAGGGTAAGGGTCGGTGTAGCGGCTAGGTCCGAATCGTCAACGGAAGCTGGATTAGTAGCATCTTTAAGGAACACAACGGCTTCAAGAAGCGTGCCTTGAATATTTGTGTCCGACAGAGGATATCCTAGTATTTCCTCCTCGTGACCTTCCTCGTTAGTACTCGAAGAGATACCAGGAGGAACTGGGCAGCGTCAGCCTGGACGTATAGAAGTTTGAGGTCGAAGGATGTTGATATCAGAGGTATATTGGTGTGTACGTAAAGATATTCCATCTACTAGTCGATTTGAAGCAGGTTGGACCAGCTGATTCCACAGTTCCCAGGTCTCATCCACTCGAACGAACAGGCTGCATTGTGACTAAGTAACGGTGGATTAAGGCAGGTTTGGGCACAATCCGGCTTGCATGGAGGCGGAGTCGCGCTCACCGAAAAATAGAGAGCCGCGAGTTTTTGATTTGTGTTTCGAGACGTGCGGACATGGCGCGGTTCGTGTTCTTCCGACCGATCCTTCTGGCCGTCATTTCGATCAGCTAAAAAAAAAACCCTGAAGCAGAGACACACAGAACTAGCCTTGCAAGATGTCGCACAATGTTATTAAGCACGGTATGTCCAGATTGCTGGCTGTAGATCAGTCTCGGTATCGACTAGCAAGGGCTTTGAAGGGAAGCTCAAGAGGACGCGAAGGCTGTTTGGAGCTGAGAAACTGGTCGACTTGAAGACACATGCCGGAAGTCATTCACCTCCCATTGCGACAGAAGCAAGAGGATCTGATCGGCACATCTGCCTTGGCTACTGCCGTGGTTAGTTGTGCTTCAACCGTCCTTGCCTCATCCACCTTGCCCAGCCTGACAAGACACTCATGATAGCCATGCAGAGACCAGACATTGTTCGGGTGCCGTAAGGCACGAGGAAGAGTGTCGTCAAAGCCAAGATCAGCCTTGAACAACTCCTCAGCTCGTTCTGTCCTGCCTTGCTCCAGAAGCAACGCACCAAGAGCATGTCTGGTAGGTTGCATCCATCCCCAAGGCTCGTCGTATGGCAGAGTATCGTCAAGCTCGACTGCTCGTTCCAAGAATGCAAAAGCTTCTTCGAAGTTGCGTTCGCGGTATCCAACTTCTCCGTACAACATTGTTTTGGCCACCTGAAGTATGTCGATGCAACGATTGTTAAACAGCATGCGTGACTTTGACACCTTGAGCAAAGCGGCTTCAAACTTCTCTACCGCGTCTCTAGCTGCCTGGATTTGACCAGTGGCGGCAAATGCGATGCCTCTACCATAGAGTATGAAAGCTGTAGTGACACAAAATAGCTGTTCGTCGGCTGGAAGGTCGATGGTCAATATCTCCTCCCACATGCCGAACCGGACCAGGACGTGCACACGGACGGATAGAAATCCTTCGAGCCAATCAGCCATTGGAGGAGATTTCACTCGAAGTAGTTCTTCAGGCAATGATCTTTCGAGGCCTTCGACACTTTCCAGAGCGACCTTCGACTGGCCTGCAAACATTGCTGCATAGATGCGGAAGTGGTAGTCATGCGATCGATAAAGTGTGTAGAAGTTGACGGGACCGGCTCGATCCAAGAACTTTTGGTCCGCCTTGATGGCTTCGAGGTTCCACTTGGCAGCAGACTCGTAGTCACCACATAGAATATCCAGGTGCGTAGGCATGTGATGCAGGTGGCCGGCATCAGGTACGAGACCTCGCAGGAGGTCGGCTTTTGGAAGAGCTGCTTCGGGAGTGCTTGACATTTCCATCAGGTGAATGTACATGTGCAGGAGACCAGGATGCTGACTCGCGTCAGGATCAGTCAAGGCGCGATCTAACACGGCCCTGACTTCGATAGTATGTGCATCAGACGCGGGCTCGCCAGTCTTCAAATCCCAAAGACTCCATGGAGTGACATTCATCAGAGCATCGGCAAACAGTGTTGCAACGTCCAGATCGTCAGGAAATTGCACATACACCTTTCTCATGGCATTCGCATACGACTGATTCCAACTTTTGAAGTCGGATTGGTCGTAATTTCGAGACAAATCAGACGGGTAGCGCAATTTCAGTGCCTGGATTAGAGCTTGTTCAATTGGCGAAGCAGCTTTCCCTCGCGCTCGCGCCTCGAGAGCCGCGTCGTCGGCTTTTTTCACAGTCGCGATGAAATCATCCTCGTCGAAGAATTCCCACGGTTTGTTGTAATTTGGTCCTGACGCATATGCAAGGCCCCAATACGCCAGCGCGCAGTTGACATCTTCTTTGATGGCGCGTGCGAAACACTCGATGGCTTCTTCGTGGTTAAAGCCATATGTCCAGATCAACCCCCGATCAAACCATCCCTGAGCAGCTTTGCTCGCCGTTGTGACGGGCTTATGATACGTACCCAGGTTGTACGGATACTCGTCCAGCGCCATCTCGATTTTCAGGTCCAAGACTGAGGTTACTACGAGTTAGTTTCGAGGTGAACGCTGTCTAGGTGAGTTGGGAAGAGAAGCTCAACAGCTGGTACTGTAGCGGAAAGAGGGCGGAGGTGGTAGCCTACAGGTAGGCAACGCCTGTCCCAGCCAGTATCATCGCAACCGAGTCAAGCAGAATCGAAATAATCATTGTCAGAAACCCATCTTGTATAATCTGATGAAGTAACAGCAAATCGATCGAAAATGTGGGCATATCAGAGACCAGTCAGGGGATGCTCATCTTGGCACTTCAATCCTCCATGTACTAAGATGACCTTCTTGTATTTGTCTCTCATAATCAATACGCCCAGGCAAGAGTTTTGCAATAACAGAGTCTGAGAGTCGAAGTATCGAATGTTCCAGAGACGTTGCCCTCAGTAAAGCCTTGCTTTTCATAAAATCAGCGGGCGCGAATCATGATTTTTCCTCCGATTTGGAGACCTTCGAGCCTCGCTCCTTGGCCTCTAAATCCGAAGCTCGTAGTAGATATTCGCCGACGTATTGAATTTGATGGCTTTGACCATGCGTTTCTGGTACTACAAACATCCTCCTAATTCCCACAACACCCTTGCATATTTCTTTAGTAGCGCCTATCAAGTAATACAGTCCGCCGCACGCAACTGAATTGGAACTAAGGTAAAAGACTAGGATCACAGCAATGTCTGCTGCAGCTGGCATGACTCCAGCTTCGTCAAGGCCGGTGGGATTAACCTCTTGACATCAAGAGGCATGTAGCTCTAAAGCATCTAGATGATATCAGCCGACTGCCTTGAGAGCCAGGGCCATCGGGAAATTTGTTTTCTTAAATTCTAGGCTTGCATGGGAGACGATGTTGTAGGCACCTTGTGGGAGCGAGTGTTGTGTATCACGTTGCTCTTTCTCTGGTTAGTGTTAGAGGCTATCAAGACCGTTTTGATTGGAACAGTCTTTGACCCCGACACGAGACATACTGCCGGCTGACTGACCAGCCAGCGCTACGAAGTCGTTCAGAGGCTCGCACAATTAGACTCTTTCGTCTGCTTTTGTGGAGAGGTTTCTGGACTCGTTTCGATAGTTGTAGGCTTCAGGATATCAGGCTGCTCTCATCCGCCAACATGATCGACACCAATCTCGGAACATCGGCAAAGCTTCTCGGCCAAGGATTAATACGAGCAGGAAGCTCGCCGACTCGCCACATTTATGCCATACCTCTCCAACTTTGAGGTCCTCTCACTTGACAGCCTTTAGAAGTTACGGCGCCCAAATTTCGATTTTCCAATCCATTGTTCTTCATACTCTCCCAACTTGACAATAGACCAAAGGTCGGTGGACCGCGATCTTTGACCGACATGGGGCCCTCTCCAGTCTTGCTCATTGCATGTACCCTTTTGGCATTGGTACTTTACTTCCACCGGCTGTCTCTCTACTGCAATCTCCGACCCGATGTGGCACTCTGGCTTTATACAATGCTAATGCTCACACTATTTGGCTCTTCTGGTTACGCTCTGGCAGACCTTGCTAGCGACATTAGCACTTGGGTCTGCATCGCGCGGGGTGGAGATAGATTTTTCTACGAGCGATGGTGGTGGGTCTGGATTCGCTGGGTGTCGGCAGGTATAACAGGAGTGGGCGTAACAGCGCATGTTGTGTATCGAGTTGCCGGAAGCTGGGAATCAGCAAAGCAAAACTTTCTGGCAGAATGCGAAAGAGTCTCGCACAAGAAGGAACTAGAGGAAGAGGTGCCGTTGCCAGCACAAGCGGTTTACTCTAGCAGCTTTCTGTATGCGAGAGCTGTATTTGACTGCACGCTCTGGGCTAAGGAGATGTTCGAGCAGGGGAAGGTCGACCCATACATGACGCCACCACTCTGGCACAGCCTGGGACCTTTTGCAGTCATAGGAACGATTGCATTGTCGAGATCAGGCTGGGCGAAGAGTAAGACTGGTCAATTCCGCACAAGAGTCAGACCTGCAGAGGACGAAAGGACGGTCTCCGAGAAGGGCGAATTGACAGTATGATTGAGTGGAAAGCCAGCAAACTACAAACCGGATCAGCTCAGCTGTCTCCGTTGTACAACAAAGTTTCTGTTCCATTTCGCAAATGCACACTATACTCGTGGAAAGTGTGGACTGTTGGCAGTGGTTTTGAGTCCTCATCATCGTTTTATGTGGTTAGCGCGCTGTAATCCCCCAGCGGGAGACGAGAGGAGTCTTATAGTACCACGCAAGGACCTCTTTGTATGACTGGATGAAAGGGTGAAGCCTGGACAAAATAAACGTCAATGAAAAGGGCAACAACTAAAAATGAGAAGACATGAAAGGTCACTACTTGGACAAACCTTGTGACAATTTGCTGTGGGCAGCACCCTGGTTGACGTGGCAGCTGCAGTCGAAAGCAGATCAAGCGTCTCGCCTGCTGTACTCATTCATTTTTTGAACACAACCATTCCGACAAAGCATCATGTCGACATTCGGCGGACCCGGCGGACGTCAAGTCATCGCAAAGCCCACACCGTACGCGCGCGGTGCATCCACAACAATGTCCCTATGCACCCGCTGACCGCGCATCGCAGACCCGAACGCGGCTCGTTCCCTCTCGACCACGATGCCGAGTGTCAACACATTATGAAGTCGTACCTCCGCTGCCTGCGCGCTCATCGCGGCATGAATGACGATGAGTGCCGCATGCTGAGCAAGAGTTATCTCCAATGTCGCATGGACAAGAACCTAATGGCGCCCGACGAGATGAAGAATCTCGGCTTCGACAACACACCACAAGCTTTGGCTGCCGCCGCCGCTGCTGGACATGCTCCGCCTGCCGATGCGGCGAAAAAGTCGTCAGAAGGAGACAAGAAATAGAGGATACATGAGGCAGGAAAACGAGCGACTTGTAAGAATAGAAAGAGATGGCGCAAACACAGATACCCAGCGCAAATGACAAGACGAACAAGAGACGGGAAGATTGTTGATACACTACACAAATGACAATTGACACATCTACAGCTTGTCTTTCAGCCCAGCCCACAAACCTTGCAGGAAGACCGAGGCGGCGTACGCACCAGGGTCCCTCGGCACATCCTTTTCACTGATCTTGTCGCCAACGTACGTCGCTCTTCCGTACACGGCAGGCATGCCCTCGGTCTTGTCTGCACCCTTGACCGCTTCAATCACTGCCGCTTTCAAGTCGCCCAGCTCCGACAGCGTCTCACAGAAGGGAATCACCGTGTCCATGACTGTTCGTCCACCCACACGCGCCGGCGTGTACGTCTGCAGGTTTCTCAATGCCTGCCCAGCACTGTGACCGGCGATATGCTCGTCAAACTCAAGAGCAGGATTGGCGCGATACGTGTTCTTGAGATCCGACGTCCACGAAGCGAGCAAGATGCTGATGATGGCTCCGAGCGTGCCTCCAATCTCTTCGATTCCGCTCTCGATCTCGTCCATGATGGGCAACAACGCTCCGTCGTGTCGTGAGATCAGACCTGACGAGAGTTGCGAGAGGACGCCCTTGCACATTCCTTCGACTGCCTCGCCACAGTCGCCGTCACCCATGACGATGTCCCACTTGGTGATGTCGGGCTCGGCTGCTACTGCTGCTTCGCATGCGCTTCTGAGGGCACCTTCGAGTGTCGCCACGTCCAACTTTGGTCCAAACGAGACCGTTTCGTGTCCGGCAAGCGAAGTTCTTGTTTGTGTTGGGCTGTCAACTCTGACCTGGCCGTATGAGTTCCTTGGCCAAGCTGGTGCATTCGTGTCTCTGTCCAGCAACGCATAAAGTGTTTCTTGTTTCATCTTTGTCTCTTTGGCCACACCACTCAAGTTCAGCAAAGATATGCTGAAGCCTGGTGCGTTGAGCGACGTCTCGAAAGGCTGTGCATAAACTCTGGTCGGCGAAATGTTCCAGCTCGACTTGAGATGACTGATAGTCAAGGCTGTCAAGGCTTCGAGCTCGAGGTTGGACAGGCCGCCGAAGTTGTTGATGAGCAGAGCAACCTCGTCGTTCGATGTGAAGCGGACAAATGCGCGGTCTTTGTCGTTTTCGTCGAGGAGGTAGCGCAGTAACTCTTGGATCAGTTCGTCTGGTGGTGGGATTTCTTTCTCGTGAAGACCCTGTTCGGCATCAGCTTTGGTCCAAGTTCAAGGCTTGACACACTTACAGCTTCGTTGTGAATACCTTGAGCCACGGAGAGTGTGTTTGCAGGTAGGGACTCGTGATGTGCTCGTCCAGGAATGTGGCAATAATCCAGTGACGAACCAATGGTGACACAGTGACCGTTCACGCTCTCGCCAATCGCAAAGCAAGTGTCGAAGTCATAGTCCTCTTCGGCGGCGGCGCCGCAAAGCTTGAGTACTGCGTTCCACCATTCTCATCAGCATGTTCTCTTCTTTTCTTCTTCTTTTGCTTCTCGTTAGCGGAAGGATTCATAAACTTACCAAACATGTTTCCAGCCAATCCTCTCCTTCCTAATTTGCTTGTCTTTTCCCTGCCCAGACCAACATCGTCCGTCATCCTCAACATACCCACTTTTCTCCCTGATCCAGCCACCTTTTCTCTTGCCAAACCAAAATGCAGATTGTCTCCGGTGTAGTTTGTGATACACAAGATCACACCCTTGTCACTAGGCACTTTCTCTACAGCAGCCATGATCTGCTTTGTGCTGGGAGAAGCAAATACTTCTCCACTGATGGCAGCGGAGAGCAGGCCATTACCCACGTAGCCGCACCATGCGGGTTCATGGCCTGCACCGCCTCCAGACAAAACAGAAACTTTTTGGGTCGAGTGTGCGGGCAGGTAAACTACTTTGTTGGCGGCATCGAGGGCGAGATGTGGGTTCTTCGCTACCAGAGACTCAAGGCCGCGGACAACGAGGTTGTGGGTGTCGGGGAAGAAGTGTTTTGTCGCCATTAGATTTCCTGTTTCTTGTTTGTCGCAGTGAGTCGATGAATCTGTCGATGCTTTTCTTTACGTGGTGAGAAGCCGCAGATTTTACGTGAAGAGAGGGGTTCTAGAAGACGAGGAGCCGCCTGCTTACATAGCTCCTCCAACGACCAGTCTGTCCATCTCTGCCACCGGTAATTGAGCCTTGGTATTAGGCATGGCGTCGTCCCGGGTCAGCTCAGACGGGCAGGTCACCGAGAACACGGCGGGGCAGAAGAGCGGGGTGCATTGTGGGGTTAAAGAGGTCTGGAACTGCCAATCTAGGAAATCCGAGCGGGTGAATTATGTTCACCACGCCTCATAATGGAGAGGTCGCGACATTGTGACAGATCCAACATGATGAAGCACACGACATGCAACAACAAGACATGCAACAACAAGACAAGCAGACCTGCAGATGACAATAATGTGGCAGAAATGCCAGTAGATCCAGATGAGTGTAACGTCGCGAGTCGTGGACTTTCACAAGTCGCATGGTTGTGTCATGAGTTACCGTCAATCGTCTAGACCGCAAACTGTGCCTTCTGGGATCAATCAAAAAGCAGCAACAGGGTGAGCTACTTGAATGAGACCTTTGACTTTCTTCTCAAAGTCCCCTCTCTCTGGCTCAGCCTGCGCACCGCTCCACTCCAAGACTCCAACCTCAAACCTGACTTTGGCATCCAGTATCTTCAATGCATCCAAGACCTCTCTCTTGTCCTCTATCGCTTCCTGAGTCGTCGAGTCCACCCAACTGACTTGGAGGGTCCTCAATTCAGGCGCCGTAGCCAAAATCTCACATGCTCGTGTCGCTCGTTTCTTGATTTCCTGACAATAGGTTGTTGTCTTGAGAGAAGGATAACTCTTGAGCAAACTGCCATCAAACCAAAAGACCAACTCGATCTTCTCAATCTTCTTGAGCAGTCGCGAACTAGCGAGATTCGAGAGTGTGGGGTCGATGCGGTAGAAGTTGAAGGCGTGGGAGGCGATGAGTTTCCAACTCGCGTTGTTGAAATAGTAGGAAGTGATGTCGGTGGAGATGGCGTGGCAGGTCAGAAGGAGAGGTAAGGGCGGCGGACGATGCGATACGCTGGTTATGCCGACTGTAGGGATGGGATTGGAGATTGGTGAGGGTGGGCACAGGTAAGAGTAGATCTGTTGTCGGAGCTCGAGAGGGAGCTGGAGGAGTCTTGGGAGGGCAACGATATCGGTGGCAGATATCATGTCGAACTTGTTATGAATGCTCGGAGATGATTGAGGATGTTGAAATGCGGCGAGCTTCAGCTGCTATGCTGGAGTCGAATGGGAGGAGTAGGCAATGTCTTTGGGTGCTGTCAGGTGGAGGTATTCTTCTAGGAACATGCGAGTCGGGTTGAAAGGGCTACAGGAAGCTTAGGTCGATAGTGTGTATTAATGAAAGCAAGGGCAAAGATGGTCTGCAGCTCATGTATTTCATGACCATAGCGGCATCCATGACGTTGAAGACAATGCGGGGAACAAGATAGAGAGACAAGCTGTTTTTCAACCTTGATGGACTGCGAATCGATGCTCTAGGCTCATATCAGCTGCGACATGGGAAAATAGTTCAAGTTCAAATATGCAATTGTGCAGTGCATTTACTGATGGCTTTGAGATATAGCAGCATGTGCCTTCTTTCGAGGCCCGAAAGAGCGCAGTATTGGGGGACGGGCTGGACCGAGAGGCGGAAGTCTGTGCACGGAAAGCTTAAATCGCGAGACGCGAAAACGCACGCGAGCGCCGCAGATTGCATGTTTTGGATGACGATGTGAGTTGGCTTGTTGTCACTCACCATGTGATTACCATGTCAATTCTTAACAACGCTGTCTATTCTTCACAGCTGAATACTGATACCTCTACTCCTCCTGCCTACACCCTCGCCGACAAACTACTCTCCAGGAAGCGGAAACGAGACGGTGACGCTCCGCCGACGAAAGCGCCATCTCGTCTGACAACAGTCCCACCGAGGGCCGACACGCCTTTGTTCAAGTCCTTTCCCGACAGTCGTCTCCCTCGACCACACCATCTCCCTCACTCGTCATCTCTACCTCAGTCGTTCGTTGTCAAAGTGCGCTTCACCCTCCAAGCCATCACCGGGTGCCTTGCTGAATCATGTCCAGTCTGTCGACAATGACAAGCCGCTATCCTTTCGCATCCTTCACACGCTGCCTCGTGCTGCCCTGCCATTGAGCTCCATCGATAATTCGACCTCTCCCACCCGCATCTTCTCTGCCCACCTACCACAACTCGATCATGACTCCACCACCTCCGCCTTCGTCCTCATCGCTCGCTGCGAGACCCAGCCCGATCAGCCTCTGTACGTTGCAGAAAGAGTCGGAGAGAAGAGATATGCGCTCTGTAGATTGACTGCCTGGTTGACCTCGGATCAAATTCATGCTCTCCCAACACCTGCTCCCATGACCGCGAAACCCCTGCCACAACCCCCTGCCGACACGTCTTGCGATTCGTGGTGGCAGACTACAGCCATTGAAGTCCTTTCGCTACCACCTGCAGCAACTCGCAAAGCTCCCCGTCTGTCACTCTTTCGTCGCCATCCATTGCCCACCCAGTCTTTGCCTGTGCCGCAGCCCGCAGTCGTCGGACCACCGGCAGATCAACCTGTCCTTCCAGAAGAGACATGTGAGACTGTAGAAGACTTCTTGGCTCGCTTCATCTCCCAATACCTAGATACCCTCTACCTTTCCAAGACCCCACTTGCCTTTTTCACAAAGGGACCACTGTCACGTTTGCGAGCTGCCTTCACAACGGGCCAGCTCCCCGAAATAACTGTCTCGGATCTGGTTCAGTTCTTGCGAAACTTGATCCTGTCGTCTTCCACGGCCGATAAGAAGTATCGTGACAAGTTGCCTGAACTCCTGAAAGACCTGCCGTCACAATCTCTCGATCACGATCATACCCCCACTGCCAAAAAGAAGAGACGGAAGAAGAAGTTTAAGCCAGACAAGCATGGTTTGCTTCCTGAAGAGGATGTTTTCTTCGCCAAATGGTGGTATCAAGACGAAGCTTCTGCACCGTCTGATGAGACGGCTGAACAATCGCTGAAACGTAGGGGTACGCAGCTCAGGACTCGTGAAACCTTCATGCAAGTTGTCTTAGCACTGGAGATCCTGAGTTTGGAGGCGCTTCCTGAGTTCAAATCGACGCAAGAACAAGTCACACAACCGAAGGGCAAAAAGGGCGATACAATCGTCACGAGTCTCGAGTTGCTCGTGGACAAACTCTGCATCTGGCACTCTCTTCACGACGCCGACCTGCTGGGCGATGCGCCAAAGCCCGACAAGACGGTCAAAGATGGTGCTAACCAATTGCACAGCTTCTGCGTCGAGGTAATCATTCCCTTCTACATGTCACGTACTCATGAGCATGCCTCGTTCGTCAACAGGAAGCTTGGCGGTCCAGGATCTTCGACAACTTCAAAGCCCAAGCCTAGTCGCAAGCTTTCTGAAGCAGACATCAAGACAACTGCCGACAAGAAGAGTCGTCGTTCGCTTGCTCGCGTTGCAACAGAAAGTTTCTCTCAGCCTGCCAGAGCTTCTCGCTCATTCAGTCGCTCGGCCACCGACTCGCAGATGCTCCCTGTCAAGTCCGAGACACCAGAGGTTTCATTGTTTTCCATCCCAATCCGACGAGACAGCCAGTCTTCTATGGCACGAAAGAGTGACGCCTTGGAGAAGCATCGCCTGCGTCAGAGGGAAGTCGACTTTGGTGCAATTGCTGCAGCAAACGAGGCCAAGGCCAGGAAGAAACAAGAGGTTGAGCAGAAACTCAAGGATGCTATCTCCACTTTGAAGAGGCCAAGTCGTGCCACTGTCTCTGGGGAATTCGTGGACGCTGTCGAACAGAGAAAGCGCATGGCAGAAGGCAGAGCAAGACCACCATTGCACAAGCGAAAGTCTTCGTCAATCGCTCAAGTCTCTGCCACACCGAAGAATGGCCACAAGAACTCTGCTATTGCTGCGACGCCACACCGCATCCCAGCTCCCTCTTTTGTTCGTCCATCAGTTCCTTCGTCCGGCCCTTCTCTGATACCTTCTTCCAACATCAAACAGAAGTCTTTGTCTTTCGCACACTTTCCTCCAGTACATGAGGTATCCGATGATGAAGATGCAATTCCTGCTACTGACAATCGACCGCGCCATAGAGATGCGCTTGCTGAGACACCTTCCAAGCCTCGGGTTGGCTTTACTTCGCTACCAGGCACTTCTCCAGATGAAGACGTGGGAGGCTATCGTCAGGTCGGAGAGGACAGAGATGACTCTTCACCTTTGCGCGAAAGTCCCACCTTGTTGAAGACACCAAGCAAGCCGCAACGACCCAAGTTCAGCATTACGCCAAGTAAACCGACTCCGCCTTTGATCTTGAGTAAATTCAAAGCAAATCAGAGTGTTGCCGCAACACCGCTAAAAACCACTGCGACTACGGGCTCCAAAGACCTGCTTGGTGGGTCGTCTGCGTTGACGGGACAGCAGAGGCCTGGAGAAGCTGATTCAAAGGATCAACCCGACAATATTTATGCCGCTCTTGGGTGGGATGATGACCTTGATGATGATTAGTCTTATGTATACTTGCTTATGAATATTGATGTCTTCCGATTAGGCAATTCTAGTGCGGCCAACACCAACCTCCACCAGGCTTCCTTGGTTGATCAGCGCATACTGGTTCTGCAGTGGTTTTCTTCTTTGGGTTCGCATACTTGATCTTGTGAGTGATGTTTCGGTACATATTGCTAGGTGCATGCAAAGGACTCTGTGGTGCAATGAAAATAGATTTCGCGTGACGCCTTGACAGTCGATTTGTCAACTCAAGTATCTGCAAGCCTGGAAATGATTATCCCCGCACAAGTTGATGATCCTTTCCTGCAGGTCTGAAATTCTATTGATACTGGCAGGTGTTGGTGGTCCGAACTGACCAGTGGAAGTGTAGTCCGAGTGCACCAATCATTCGCTTGCTAAGGCCCGCAGCATGGCTTCCTGGAGGATCTGATCCTCCGCAGATCTCATTCCTTGAGAGACCCAGCCTCACAACCTACTCATGCATAACAAAATGCCCGGGATCAGTTTGCAAAAGTCTGCTGACTTTCTTAAAGGTATAAGTATGGTTTCCCGACCTGTCATGAGAACGGCAGCGCATCGATCATTCTCTGCAGATTGAGCATCCGCCAGTCATTCTCACTACTTGTGTCTCTATCTCTATAATTTTGCTGCGATGCTCTCCTTCACACGTTATGCTACCTGGGGAGTAGCTGCTATGACTCTGTTCTGCGGTGCCGTCTTTCCTCAAGCACCCCCAACGCCTCAGGGCTTGACGTACCTCAACTCGACAATCTACCCAGGGGCATCCCTCTCTTTCAAGGAGACCACAATTTGCGAGACCAACGATGGTGTAAGAGGCTGGAGTGGCTACGTCAACCTTCCACCTTCACCTCAGGAGGCTCGCGATTATCCAATCCACACTTGGTTCTGGTTCTTTGAGGCTCGCCGTGATCCAGAGAATGCGCCGCTTTCGCTATGGATACAAGGTGGACCTGGCGCACCAACATCCATCTCTGCCGCTAACGAGAATGGTCCGTGTAACCTGCTGAACAACTCGAGAGATGCCGTCAACAACCCTTGGTCTTGGAACGACAGAGTCAACATGTTGTACATTGATCAGCCGGTGCAGACTGGTTTCTCCTACGATAAATTGGTCAATGGTACGATCTCTGAGGCTCTTTCTCCTTTCGCCGTCTTGCCTGCCCAAGTCACCCAGAATGACACTTCTCTTGCTGGTATCTTTTCGTCAGGAGATTTGAGCTTGGCGCCTAACAGTACCATGGCCGTCGCGCCTCCTATGTGGGACTTCATGCAGATTTGGTTGAAGGAGTAAGTTAGACTCATCGATATCTCTTTGATTCATGCTGACGAGAACACAGCTTTCCTGGCTATACAGGCGACAAGCAAAGCTTCAGTATTTGGGGAGAGTCTTACGGAGGTCATTGGGTTCCTACCTTTACCGACTACTTCTACAAGCAGAACGACCTCATCAGCTCTGGCCACCTCAACGCCACATCACTCACCATCGAATCGCTTGGTCTGATCAATGCTTGCATTGACGCAGAGACTCAGACACCTTTCTATCCCGTCATGGCGGCAAACAACACTTATGGAATCAAGGTGTTCAACGACACTACTTACGCCGGTTCAGTGGCAGCTTTGCCAAAATGCTTGAACTTGAACAAGACCTGTAGGAGTCTTGCCTCGCGTCTTGATCCGGAAGGATGGGGCAACAACACTGATGTGAACAACGCTTGTGCACGTGCGTATCTTTATTGCTTCGATGCAGTTGCCAGAGAAACTCAGCTGGGCAATATCGAAGGATATGATGTATGTACCTTGCCTATTCCTTCCACGACCCTGTACACTGACATTCTTCGCCATCAGGCTTTCCACTTCGACATCGCATCACCCTTCATCCACAATTTCCCACCACGTTGGGCGGCTGGCTACCTGAACAATGCCAGTGTCCAGGCAGATCTGGGGGTTCCGCTCAATTTTTACGGGCTTCTCTTCCGTCATTGCCCAAGAGTTTGCAGCTGCAGGTGATTTTCTGAAAGGCAATAACCTTGCCGCTCTTGGTCAACTGCTTGATCGTGGTGTGAAGATCTCACTCCTCTATGGAGATCGCGACTATCAATGCAACTGTAAGTTTTTGGCCCGTATAGCCTGACTGTGCTGGACTGACTCGGTCTCCTAGGGTTTGGCGGCGAAGCTATCAGTCTTGCTATCAATTCAAGCATCGCGTCTTCTTTTGGCAAGGCAGGCTACGCGAAGTTCGAGACCAATGCTTCGTACACTGGTGGCTTGACAAGACAACACGGTAATTTGTCATTCACTCGTGTCTTCCAAGCTGGACACGAGGGTACGTGTCTTTCCTGGACCTCAGATCACAGCTCAATAATAACATGGTGCATACGGTTTCTTACTACCAACCCGAAACCACATACCAAATTTTCAACCGCGTGATGTTTGATCGAGACGTTGCGACGGGCCAAATATCAACAGCTTCAGCGTCCAACTCTTCCACCTACGCTACATCAGGCAACTCTCCTGCTCTTGTCTCCATTGGGGCGCCCGTCAAGTTCGAATCTTCGGTGCCTTCGTGCTACTTCTGGGACATCATGGAGACATGCACGCCCGCACAAGCACAACTCTTTGCAAATGGAAGCGCCATCACCGAGGACTTTATTCTTGTCGGCTATATGTTGAAGGATGGCACGAAAGTGTTTTACAATCAGTCTGCTGCTGGAACTGGTAACGGCTCGTCTCCGCAGTCATATGTTCCTGGCAGCGGAGCATCGCCTACATCTTCCATGAGTTTGAGCTTGGCTCTGGGGGCCTTGGCTGTTGTTGCTATTATTGTATAGAATATTTACGTGAGCGGCAAGCCGGGTGACGGTTCAATAAACTAACCGTAACTTATACCACTATAAAGCGTGGATAAATCTTTCCTTCCAGACATTCTCAAATCAAACCTGCATAATGGAAGATACATCAGTGCACCCCCCTCGGAAAATTCTTCTGGTGGTGACCACTGGTGGCTTCACACACGCAGGTAAGTTCTACAATATCGCATCGTAACTTCACAACTAAAGTAGCGACGGTCACAGCTCCCGTACTGGAGATTGGAAGGCTGCTTGCCGGTCGCGGACATACAGTTCAGTTTGCTACATTGGAAGGACAGGAACATTGGGTCGCGAACGATGAATTCAGCTTCGTGACTAAGGTCCATTTTCTGGGGCCAAGTCCAACAAAGGAACAGATGGATGGCCACTACAGACGAATGCAGCAATGGGACATTTCAAAAGGCATCGGTCAAGCGATGGAGTCAAAGTATCTATGGGACTCCTGTTGGCCAAAAACTTACCATGGACTGAAGGCGATCATGGACGACTCTGCAACTCGACCAGATATGATGATTGCTGATTTCTTCGCCGAGGCTGTCACCGACATTCATGTTGAGCACAAGTTACCTATTGCTATGGTGGCGCCGAATATGCCTTCTTTCATGATGCCTTGTTCCTACATCCCCGGTCAGCCTGGATTCCAGCTCGAAGGAACCACTACTTCAGAACATGCCTCCCTCTGGTTGCGCATTCGCAACGAACTTTTCTTCTTACCAGACTTGCCGGCAATCTTTGAAATGTTCCGACGAACGAAGAAAATGCGCAATGAGAATGGGTTGTTTCGCCCCCCTCACAAACCAGTCAAGCCAGATTATCTCGTGTTTGTCAATTCGTTCTTTGGTCTGGAAATCCCACGAGATCTTCCGCCTACCTGTGCTCCTGTGGGGCCTCTCTTGTCCCCTACATATTCACCACTGGATACACCATACGATACCTTCCTCGAAGCTCAAAGCAAAGTGCTATATATTGCTCTGGGCACGCACATTGTCCTCCAAACCGAAGACACTGTCGAAATTGTTGAAGGCGTCCTTCGTCTCATGAAAGAGAGTCTCATAGACGGCGTGATCTGGGCTATCGCCGAACACGGGCGAAGAGACCTTAATCGAGATCAAAGATTCCATGGTGATCTAGACATCAATCTTGGTCAGCTACTTCAGAACAACCATCCCAACTTCTTGTTCTCGACCTTTGCACCTCAGCGAGCAATTCTTGATCACAAGTCAGTAGTACTATACTTCACACACGGCGGCGGCTCCAGCGCCAACGAAGCACTCTATCATGGCAAACCCATGATCTCAATGGGATTCTTCGCAGATCAGATCGCCAACACCGCACGACTTGTTGGAGCTGGGGTTGCAGAGTCTCTCAACAAATTCCGTTTCACATCCGATGAGCTGTATACCAAGGCCAAGAAGATCCTTGAGACAGGTGACAGTGGTTCATACCAACGTAATGTTTTACGTCTTAAGCGCATTGCCCATGTCGCCGCCCGCAGGAAGGAACATGCTGCGGATCTGGTAGAGGAGCTCTTGTACGACAACGAGTTGAGACTCGATGATTCGGGTACATGCGAGCTGCGTCCTATGCACCTACAAACGGCTGATATGCGCATGCCTGCTTACAAGGCCAAAAATTGGGATCTGTTCGCTATTGGCGTGTTGTCTGTAGTAGGCTTTGTAGGCTTGGCCGGACTAAGCGGACGGTGGGTTTGGATTCACCGAGACTTGATGAGCGCAAAGTCTTAGGCTATTGCTCAGAGTAGTTGGACCTGGGTAAGGACCTGGTTGGAAATCCCCTAGAATTCAAGACGACGCCTGCCCTATGGCATATGCCGAATCAAACATCTAGAAATCAATTTTGCTCACGCACGACCAACAGCTTGACTCCCGAGCTTACAGCTCAAGTTGATCACCAAAACTGTGGGATTCTTGACGACTGTACTTGTAAATAAGCTTATGCCGAAATGCACCACAAGAGCAGCAGCATATCAAAGTAGTTGAGAGATCCTCTATGCTATCAGTAGAGAATAGAAGGTAGAGCTACTTGGTATTTGCATGTCTTCGAGAAGACCTAGTCTGACAGTATTCAGTGACAACAAACAAACTTATATTACTAGATTGAAGTATAGAAAGTCAAAGCAGAATCATATACAGAGCGAGACTTGAAAACATTCCACGAAAAGACAAAGATACAGCGATCGAGCAGAGCTTGATACTGGACAACAATCGAAGATTGATTATAGCCACCTCTCGCATCCACATAAATTTGGCAGTCCCAAGACACTTTTCTCACGATGCCGGGCAAGAAACGGTATTGGTCTGTACGAACGAGTTGGTCGAAGGGTTGAGCGTGATCTCCATACCGGGAGTGATCTCGGGGCTGTTATTCAGCGAGAACTGGGCGAAATTCCCTCCAGTACGGCTCTGTGCGCCTACAGTCTGGTAACGCTGCGACGATGAGGGCATCGCATTATCCACTTGGATATAGTTGTACACGATCGAGTTGGGGACGGCTTCCTTGTATGTGGCGAGGAAGTGGTTGTAATGCCCTTGGTTGCCGAACAAGTCTGTGTACCACTCGAATGAGACCTTGCGGTTTGGTGCTTCACCATCAACCTGGTAGTAGAGTCCTTGCGGGGTGCCAGCGTAGATGTACAGATCGTTCCAATAAGGAAGGAAGCAAGTGTCCGGCAAGCCGGCTGCGCCAGTGCTAGTGCCGACGGGCAGCTGAGAGGGCACAAAGCTTGGGGACACATCATTTGTGAGTGCGATCCAGCCATTGACAGAGACTTGGACCACGTTGCTGCTCACGCCATACAGCTGCATAGCAAAAGGCAGCGTGACCTGGTAGACTGGTAGATCATCAAGGTTGGCAGTTGCGAGGCCGTTCGCATCAACGCCGGTGATAGGCGTTGGGCTAGGCAACACTACGCTGGGAGTTCCGACCACAGCGCCAACAGTGACGGTAGTTGTGCTGATGATAGTAGTGGTTGTGACAGGAGTCGAGGTAGCCAAAGGTGTGATGATTGTTGTGGGTGTCACGATGATGGTCGTGGTGGGGAACAATGTGGTCAACGGTGTAGAGGTGGAAGTTGGTGTAATGGTCAAAGAGTCAGCAACGTCGACTGTCTGAATCATCGTGCTAGTGATGGTCGACTGAACGGTACTTGTGACTGTGGGTGTCGTGATTCTCAAGCAGCTGCAGGCTGAAGATATTTTGGCATTGCCTTGCGAGATCAAAGGTGATGGAAGAATGAGTGTGTGGGTTGGCCCCTTGCCAGGCACGACACTGGAGCGACTAACAGTTGGCTTGGACGAAGCAGTGTTCAGGGGGTAACTTGGTACGGGGCATTTGCTGATTGAAGGACCAGTATAGGGTGCCTTGGTGCTAACCGATTTTGCCGGACCGCGCCCTTTGGAGCCCTTGTTGCCGTCTGGCATGGCATTGCGCTTTCTGGCACCTGCGACGTTCGTGGCACAGACAGTAGTAGTTGCCATACTGGTCTCGGACACGGTGCTCGTATCGCCGAGGATGGTGGAGCTTTCCAGCTCTATAGTGACCGCATCGGTGGTTATGGTAGCAACGCTTGGATCTGCCGTAATCGTAGATGTTGCGTCCGTTACAGTCACAGCATCTGCTGTGACCACATTGGTACCTGTAGTAATCGTGGTAGTGACTGTTGTTGGGGCGACGGTGGTGATGGTGGTCGTGGTTGATTGAGTAGAAATCTGTAACCAGGTGGAGCAGAAGGAACTCGCGCCAGGATACAAGTTGAGGGCTCCAACAACTGCTGCCACAGGGACACAGTTACCATTTCCGAGAGCTCGTTCATCGAGCAACACAGGTGAGGCAGTTGCGACAGCCCATGCAGAGCTGAAGAGAATCAATGAACGCATCGTCTTGGAGGATTGTTGGAAGAGATCAGTGCTGGATTGTGCAATTGAGAGAGCGGAGATAGACATTTTATATGTCCTCTCGTCAGGTCTGGGCTCTGAAGGTCTTGCGCGATTTGTTTTCGCATTAGCGACCGAGGGTGAGTGATAGGACAGAAGACCTGCTGGTAAGCTGAGAGCTGAAAAGCGTTGCTGCTACGCTCCTCACAGCCGTACAACGGATATACAGGTTTGATGTACGTGCGGAGCTCAAAGACACACTCTGATCAAAGTCCATGCGACTACATTCAAATGCATAACGATCGTGGTCCCAGCTTTACCCTGAGGCGACACAAGACACCTGTGAGAGGTTGGTCGAGAATCGATAGTCTTTCTCAAGAACGTCAGAGTCTAGCTGAGGGTAACTCTCATGCTAGATCGTCTTCTCCGCATATTATGAGACGATCTGTATCACGAAAGGCTACTACAATTTACGCTCGGCGGGGTGATCAGCTTATAGCAGATGATACTAAGCTCGCGCGATAGCAACGTCGAGCTGAAGGTTCAGGGATTGCCCGACTTTTTGCCATAAAGGACGTCCGGTATCGGGTCGCTGTGCTGCAATGCAATGAACCAGCCCGCCAAGATCTTGGTATAATAGGACCATCCCGTCGGACAGAGCGCATTGCGCGTCGATCTTGCTTTCCATACAAATGGGTCAACCAAAATGGCAGGCCCTTACAAGCCGTGGAACGACTGCAACGAACGTTCCTGTTTTCTGATCATTCCTATCGTATGCGCCTGCAAATCACATTTATTGCTCTTTAGCTTTGTGTCAGTCGTAGTCCGCATGTAAACGGCTTTTCGGCCAGGCATGATGATACCTGACCTTGCAGCTCTGGCCGGCTTCCCTGCGTGACCGTTTCCTGTCTTCTAGAAGAACTGGTGAAGCGTGCGTGCTTTAGCTCCTTTCGCTCTCGTTCTCGGTCAGAATTTCTGAGCAAGGACATTTTGGAATTATATGCAATCGACCGAACGAACAACCTGCGTTTGGCAACGCCATGGTTTCGTCCTTGTCATTAGCGGTTTGCCAGAGTGCGCATGATATGGTCAAAGGAGATATGGTCCCCTCGACGATTTTCGCTATCCCTTCAAGTCAGGAGTGATCCGCTAATGTCGCATTCGTTCAGCACATGCACAAAAATTTCCTAACGTGCAGGTCCTGGCTCACGTTAGGAAATTTCCCAAATTGCTCAGGGCGTCGCGATTTGAGGCGACTCCCGGTACTCTACAGACCATGAGCCCTGCGTACGAAAGCTGATGTACCAAGTGGGCATAAGAGCCTGGTAGGTGACGCGCATCCGAATACGATCCAGCTCCGTATTGTCGGTTTCAATCTCAGCTCGGACACCTCCCAGCATCTCCAAACAGACCAGGTTCACATAGCCTGTGCCCAGTTCATCTCCTGGTGGAGGTGGTCCGGAGACAACGGACTGCAATGCCTCTTCGTCGATGTGAACGCAAAAGTTGTATCGTTGAGACCGCATTGCCGGAACGCTTTATTCGCGTTGTGGAGCATCTCGTACCTATTGCCTGGAATGTTCGTGTACGGGGGTGGTCTCCGCAGCGTCGAACAGAGCTTTATCCTCAGTTACCCTCAAGGATGTAGTAGTCCAGGCTCTCCATCATATCGAGCTCATTTCGTTGTTGCAGTGACTCTCGGATGTAGAAGCCGAGGCGCGACATCAGATCTGCCCAATCCCTATCGCTTGAGTAGGTACAGCGGTAGATGACCCAGCCCCGAATCTTTGAGAAGACGAGAGGGGATAAGATAAGCTTGATGTCTGACAACAAATCACCGAAAGCCCCTTGTCGCTGGGATTTCCGCGGATCGGGCCGCAAGAATGGTGAAACAAAAGTGCTGCTTTGCGAGATCAAACACTCGAATCCCTTCTGATTCCAACATTGTTTTCCATGCATCTAGACTTATACAAGCTGGTCTTTGATCCTAAAGGCCCCTTATATTCCATACTTGGGCGTATGCGGGAGAAAATCCAACTGGTTGTTTCGTCAGCATTCGCGGAGTCGACAGTAGAGAACCAGGCTCGTTGAGCCGTTACATGCAGTCGATTGGAGATACAGTCTGTTCGATGTTAGCATCCACGTTTCTTCGTCTTGTTCGCCGAGAGTGTGTGGATTAAGATATTGCGACTTTTCTGTGTGAAGTCTTCAGTAAGCGTTTCGGTCGTCAAGAACGATGTTGCGCTTCTGGTGAACCAGTGGAATTGCTAGGCTGCTAAGAAAATGCTTAGGCAACAACGCTTGCTTGACTCGTGACAGACTTTAGGCAGCACTCGGTGGAACACACTCAAGATAAGGCACAGCTGTTTTTTCGATCTCTTGGACTATTCCATTTCTTCCCAAATCCTATCAAGGATAGCAGGAACTCGATCACAGATCGAATACCGAAGCAATGCCACGCACAAAACAGACACTTCGACCACCAAGAATTAAGTTCCACCACGATGAGCTTACAACTCCTCTTACAAAAGCTCGTCAAACAAGCATACGAATGCCCGACCTTCGTCGTGACCACGTTTTCAGTGCTCTCTTCATACTCGACAAGGTACCTCAAACTGTATGTCCCTAACAACGCAATACTCGAGCTATTCATAACATCCCCTACAGATAATCGACGAGGTCATTATGAAAAACCGTGAATATACCGGTGGCTACTTCTTCTGGCTGGCAGAGGATACCTTCGACTCTCTTCCCTCTGATGATACAAACGGTTCGGTCAAACCAACCATCCCATCTGATTGGGTTTCACCTTTCATTGGCAAGACAGTGGAGGACGCTTTCAGATTCATTGCCACTGTTCCCCTTGACACATATCTAGACAGACAATTCATTGCAGTCTTGGATAGTCGTCTCTACAGGGAAAAAGATTGGCTTGTGATCTACAGAATCGATGAACAAGGAGAGATTACCTCGATTCCTTGCAAGGCTGAGCTCACTAACATGCAACTGCATAGCTACCAGAATCACAACTGGCCAATCTTCATGGATGATTGGCTCCGAGATGGAAAGCCAGTACAACGGTGATTCCGCTTGAGAAGATTGCATAGCACGTGGTCAAAGGCCAATTTCGACTTTGGACGGCTGCGAGACTGTTGCTTGCTCATAGCCACTGAACCTAGATCTGAATTCTCTCCAGACAAGAACGATGAGCCTTTTGACCAAGGGACACATAGCAAGATCTGATGAGTGTTTCTGTACCAATTGACCCAATTTCGAGCCGGAATGCAGCGCAGATCACGCTTTGTCTTGATCTAGGATTTAAAACTTGTAGAGAAAACGTCTACCAACACAGTCGACTTGGCAGGCTGCCTAGAACATATCGTATCGCTTAGACCAATCGGGCTCGTTTGCGAAATTGTTTGGGCAGAGATCTAAGAGATCGTGTGTGAAGCTCTCCTCCCAGAACAAGCGCAACTCGATGATCGAAACTCTCATGAACCCAGGGAAGAGTCTGCCGTCATCTGCATTCCGACCAGATCTTGCAGACGTTGCCGATGGGAGTCTTGTCCCGTCCAGGTGCTGAGCCGCAACGACTTTGACGTATGGCGCCATTCTTTCACTTGCTTTAGCCCGCCTATTGTCAGGACTTGGTGCGTCTTTGGTGCTCTGCAGCACGCTGTTGTCGATGACAATGAAGTTCTTGAAGCGTTGCAGTGGGAGGTTTTTGCTTCCGTCTGGGTCATCGGTGTCCTGAGTCGCCAGCCAGGCCGCGAAGCGCGAACGCAATTGGTCGAAAGAAGTTTGCCAGCGATGGGTCCTGTATGAGAACATTGTCGAGTTGTGCCATCACTTCCTCGTGTTCATCCTCTTCACCGCATTTTCGGAGAGAAAGTCGGGTTTTATGGTCGAGCCAGGCATCGACGAGACGGATTGCAGTCGGCCATGGATTCTCAGATTCCGGCGTGTAGCAGGTGCGAAAGATGACCCAGCCCCATGGGTTGGACTCCGAATCTAATTCTTCAGAAGACATATCAGAGTGAGTGAGAATGCGAGATGATGATCTTTGAAACAGCTTCGTGCTGGGTCAAGACTCCACGTCACGAACCAAAAATTATCTGCTGTAATTACTGGGAACTTCAATCTTGTGATACGCCGAATGGAGCAGAAGGCAACAATTTGAGTTGCTCTCCAGCATGAAGCATCACACTAGTTCCCTATCAGCTCAGTGGATGTCCTCGTGACTGCTGGTCCTGCAGACGGTGTATGAATATCTGTATCTGCAAGTGTTCCAATTCCCAAGGACCAAGTCGATGGACAGTATTGGACAACCATGCTATGATAAAGTTAGTAGGAGAGATGACCGCTCTGATCCGCTGGTTGGTGATCAACGTTGCACGTGATTGTCTTTTAAGGTTGTCCGCGGAAGGATTTATTTTCCTGTGTGATAAAGTGTCCTCGGCCCCGCAGATTATTCCGTTCCCTCTTCTGTTGGTCTTATTTCTTCACTTACTATTTTTCCATCAGCAATACTTAAAACATGCAGGTCTTAAAAAGTACGTCAAGGCAATGTCGCTCAGAGCCATTAGCTTACTGTAGCCAGGGAATTCCTACATTCTTATCCTCCTTGCTACGCTGATCATTTCGACACGCTCCGCAACAGCAGTTTCGAAGCAGGAGATACTGGGCATGGATACAAATGTCGAGATTGACCTCACCAGTAAACCAACGCTTGCTCGATTCGCTATCGAAGACCTGAGTCCTACGGAATGGCAAGCCGAGCATGAGCGTGTGCGAGCTGAACTTGGCGATGAGGCTTACCTCGCTCTTCGTCAATCCGAGATCAATCAGAAGTCGGAGAGTGTTCTGAAAATGATTGTGACTGGTCAGTGGAAACTCCCTCCGGTCAAGGGCAGTCGGGAAGCCGACCGTATCGGTCTAGCGAATGGACGAGAATTCCGTGCCGGAGTGGCACAGGGTGTGCCCGAGGATATCACTAAAGCCATGTATGCCTCATTTGGTCACGGTGTCGACTTCGAAATTCCTGAGGAGTGGCTGCAGTTTGAAGTGTCTGCGGAGGAGCTAGAGAGGGAAGAACGGCAGACGAACGAGGAAAGAGTGCAAGAAGAAGAAGCTCGGAAGCTTGACATTCTGGAAGGCAGACTCTCAGTCAGAGACTATGGCATGGATTGTTTGTCATCTAGAAGAGATGATCCAAATACGGACAAGAGAGAAATCTGATTCGATCATTTCAGAATTGCATGCATGTATAGAAGTTCAATCATTGTCGATCTTTTATACCAACCAAAAACCCATCCAAACCAGTCCCAACACAAAAGTACATGTGGTTCCAAGCCCCACTAATCTCGGGCCAGCGCCAGCACCACTTGACAGGAAACCATAAGGCGGGTGATCGTTCGGATTCTGCTTGAGATTGGCAGCGGCTTCCGCACTAGTCTCGTTGATTGACCGAGAGCCAGCCAGGACGGTAATGTTCTCAAACTGTCCGGGGACGCTCTCAAAAGACACGATTCTATCAGTCAACACAGGGTAGCAAGCGTTCACTTCAGTATCGTCGGCAATCGAGATGTTTGCCGGACAGCCCTAAACACGGCCAACTACACAGCGGAAAGTTGGGGTAAAGACAACTAGAAAAGGTCAGACATTAGCAAGGCATGCTTTGGGGTCAATTGTTGTGATTGGATTGTGTAACGCAATAATGACTTACCATATCCGCTAGTGTTATTCTCGAATGTCACAGTCTGATTCTCGACCGCCGCAATACTGCTTCCGTACAGAGCCTTAGAGTCGCCTGTAGCATTCTAGAGACCATATTCGACAGCATAACTGTCGCTCACTCTAGAGCCGTTGGTATAGGTAATGGAGCTTCGGAGGTTGGGCCAGCCACCGCTGAGCACACTGCATGAGATAGAGAAGTTGCTTCCGCTAACATCACAGACAACACCAGTGGAGATTATAAGATTCTCAGACTCCAGCGGTCTAGTCTCGTTGGACGTGACATCGAAACCTTGGCAGGATGTGAAAGAAGGATCGCGGGTAGCATAGCCTGCCGCATCGACCAGCATAGACGAAGCTAAAAGCTGTATCGAGGAAGTAAGAGGCGTTGACAACATGACTGATAAGGACTCGAGAATTAGAGAGGTAAGTTAGCGGACTGTTCTTGTAAAGCTCAATCTGCAGGTCGATAAATGAGAAGCTCATCGCTCGTAGGATATCTAGCTTTTCTTATAGTCACATTGGCGTGGCACAGCAAAGAATGGCCAAGCCATCACAGAGTTAGGCAGCTAGAAGACATGTCATTGTAGGATCGATATGCGTCCTAGTCACATCTTGGCTCTTGACTCGAGCAAGGCAGTTAGTAGCAATAGTGCTGCCAAGGTCGCGACCAACACCCTGCCAAGCTCCTCCGCTCTACGATACGGGCGTAGTCCGTTGCCGTTATTTCCGAAGGATCAGTGTCTGACATCATCAACCAACTGCACCAACATTAAGACAACGTCCAACATAACTTATCATACAACCAACACCTTCTTGAACCATTTCGACGCCAATCCATAACTCGGCTTCCCTGCGCGAAGATGAATGCCGCTGGCCAAACTTCTCACCAATTCCTTCTTCACGATTCTTTCGACAGCTTCTTCCACCTCATCAGCGTCGTCTTTCTCGACAGCATCGTCTTCTTTCTAACGCTGGGAATTTGCATGCTGGCTCCGAGAGTCTTTGTCATCTCTATAAAGCACCTCACACGATGGACCCTCAGTCCCGAGAACCAGAAAGCTTTATGCATAGCATTGGCGGCATTTTTCGCATTCATGCATTTATTCTTAACACTGCTATTCGGTCTCTATGATGATACAGGAGTCTCCCCCAATGCACCATCGGTCTTTTGGGCAGTCACGTGGTCTACCGGAGTTATTGTCGGTATAGAGGGAGGGCTTTTGGTTGCGACTGTGGTCGTGCTCATCGGGCTGCAACTTGTAGGCATATAAGCGCGTCGCCCATGGAAGAGCTTAGATATAAATGTCTCTCTACAAGTGGATTGTAGCGGATTGTTCTTTGTAAAGTCATTCAATTCATAATAGGGCATATCCCCGAGATAAAAAACTACTAAACAGGTGTCAAGCCTCCTGCCTGACTGGTCAATACTAACAGGTCACACTCCGTCACGTTGTTACCAGTCACGATCCACTGCACGTCGCCACTCAAAAGAGTCTGCAACCCCTTCTCGTAATCGCTCACCAAAAAGACCTTGGATCCTTGCCACCTAGGCGCTGTGCACCAAGCCAACAGGTAATTATGGCCGTCAGTATCAGCTGCCACATAGGCAACAACACCCTCGGGAGTCGAGACTGGCACAAGCGTGATGAGCTGTGCACCCCATGGTGTATCCAACACCTGTGAGGCACGAAGTCGGGAGACGCCATAGGCCGTCATAGTGTCTGGATAATAGTGGAACATACGCTCCGATTCATCCTTAAAGGCAATGGAGTTCTCACTGTAGAATTGCGTTCCAGGAGATGCGGCTCCAGTGCTGCCGACCATATAGAAGTTGCCATCTTCTGCAGCTGCGAGGGTCGACTTTTGGCGAGTGTCGAGATTGGTCAGTGTAGTCCAGCCAGTGAATGGCTCTCCGGATCCTGCTGTGGGCACAGCGCCAGCAACACCCACTGTCGCTGACTTCATGATATCCTCGAAAGTCGGGAATTTATACTTGTTCTCGCCGATGAAGACGGCAGTCGCGGTCGGGACCGCTGCACCAAGAGTGTAAGTGCCGCCAGCAAGGTTCCCACCAGGCACGTAGTCAAAAGAGGGGGCTTGGAGGTTAGGCGGTAGTGTTGGAGCAGCGTTGGCAGCTCCGATGACTGGCACCGCTTGTGTACTCTCGACAGTTGGTGCGGCATTTGCGGCAGCAATGGTGGGTATGGCATTTCCTTCGGGCATGACGGGTGCTGCTTGAGTACTCTCGACAGCAGGGACAGCGTTTGAGGCTTGCATAACGGGTATGCCTTCCGAAAATACAGGTGCTGCTTGAGGTTGACCGAGCACAGGCACGCCACTCGCCGCGGCGATAGTAGGAATCGCATTTCCAGAAGAGATTGCAGGTGCTGCCTGAGACACTGAAATAGCAGGCATAGAACCTGCCGCAGAGACTTGAGGTACTGCCATGCCCGCGGCAATTGCAGGCACTTGTCTCGCTTGCAAATTTGCGTTGTCATGGAAGGTAGCGAGGTCAGGATGGACGATCATCATTCGCTGTGCTTGCAAGTCGCGCTTCATGTATGCTGAGGGGCTGTACCAAGGTCAATTAACATATTGTCACACGAAGAATTGGGACTCAAGACTTACTCAGGCACGAGTCTGAATTCATCGAGTCGAACGTCAAAGTCGTCAGACGTACATTCCACCTCAATACCCACCTTGACCTTGTATGAAGGTGCATTGTCCTTCGCTGGGATGGTTATAGCGACCTGGAGAGAGCAAAAGTGTCAACACAGCTCGTAGATATACAGAATGAACGACTCACCTGGGTGCCCCCGCTGCTTCCCAAACCTATTGGCAGATTACCGGTATTTGACGAAGTCTTTGGCAAGATTGGCCTGTCAAAGGTAATGTCGTTTTTGTACCATTGTGAGTTAGCATCAGTGCCTTCCACAAACCACTTGTTGACCTTGCAACTGGTGCGGTCGCTGCCTCTTTCGATGCGACCAGAGACCTCTGCATTGTACTGAGAATATGTGCAGAGGTCCACCACTTGGGAGACAGTGAATTTCCACGGTCCTTGAGGTTGCGTACAAGCATCATCACAGCCGCCGTCACACTCGCCACTAGGAAGACATGTGCCAGGACAAATCTTCCAGAAACACCATTGCCCGCCAAAGGTTTCTCTGTGCACGGATCTACAACAGCATCAGTGAAGTCCTGTGGGACACATGAAACGGATGGACTCACAGTTCGCCATCCTTGCCTTCCGCTTGTACCCCCATATCAGCATTGTCATGACCAACCAAAGGCGTCCAATACGAGAGGCCATTATCAAGATCTGGGTTTCTGAACACATTATCAACCAGCTCGCAACCAGCTCTGGTTTTTCCACCAACTGCTGGCTGTTCCTGCTGTCTGACAGTCGTGACACCGTTGTCGTTGACGCATCCTTCAATAAACTTCGGGCCTTCCCACTTGCCCAGCTCAAACTGCGATTTCAATGTTAGTTCGCCCTATGGAATGACCTTTTGATAAACTTACAGCGCCTACTAGAGGAACCTCGAGCTCCAGAGAGTTAACCACGTTGCTGTAGAAATAGATGCCAGCACACTCATCACCTCCGAGTTGAACACCCTCTTCATTATCGTAAGAAGCGGAATACTCAGCCACAGCTTGGATAGCAGGTGTGTTAACTAGGGCAAGAGATTCTTCCCAGATGCCGTCAAGAACGCTCACACCGAGATTGATACCGATAGGAATACCGAGGGAGGCTGTAGCCGTGATCTCTCCTGAGGCTTTGAAAACAGGTGTGACAATCGGGGAGAAGCCATAACTCTTGGCAGATCCAGGCAGGAGGAAGTCAACGAACATGCCCATCTCGGGCCAGTCGAGATTGACACCAGCGAGGACTTGACCCACAGCCTCAACCTCGATCTTGGCGACAAGGTCGACAGTAAGATATGGGCCAATGGTGATGACACCGGGAATGGAAAAACCTGGCAAACCAATGTCGGGCGTTAAGGGAATTTCCAAGATGGGACGTTCGAATTTGTAGAAGCCGTCGACACCAATCTGAACATTCGCATTCAGATCACCACGAAGACGGAGGCTGAGGCGTGTTGGTCCAATGATGGTAAAGGTTGCTGATCCCGTAGTATAGATCGAACCATGTATTCCGCAGTCGACACACCAGACAGTAACACCAGGTTCCGGCAGTTGCTCAACGCCATCGATCTTGAAGGTCAGGATTTGATCAGCACCAGTCATCTTGGCTAGCGTATCGAAGCTGAGAGGGTCAAAGGCTTCTCCGCCGTCCTCGGGTGACCACTTCCAGAGTTCGAACCCTCCATCACCCCAAGGACATTCATCCAACAATCTCGAATTTGGTTCGAGAGCCACAGGGATGGTGAAGGATGCACTTGGATTCCAGGTGGGCAACAAGGACTCGGCTAGGTTGCGTACTGCGGTCACCACTGCCTTAACAACAGCAATAACCACATCCACAATGAACTTGAGCACTTTGACCACGCCTGATAGGAAATCACCGAAGCCGCGCTTCTGGATGCCTCTTCGAGTGAGCACGCTAGAGGTCCCAGCTTCAGGAATGTTGGCCGAAGTGATGCCAGTATTTGGGGCCCATCTGCTCAGAGCACCATTCAGATTTGCAACATCTCTCAAATAAGTGAAGAAGTCGTCAACATGTCTGTCGAACTCGTTGTCGCAAGCCACTTGGGAGAAATACTTCGAGATACCGGAGGGCATCGGACTGGGAACAACGCCGCACTTGCCAGTACCAGTGGGTGGTACGAGTGTATCGAAGGACTCGCGTGAGGTAGAATTCGTGGCCAGAGATGAGGTCGGTGTGGCTGATCTGGTATTATCGGCAGGGACTGACGAAGGACTGGCGGTTGACTGAGCAAGTGCTACCAGAGCCTTTAGTCTATTGGTAGAGGAAGATGACGTCTGGCTTGAGCTTCGTAGTGTACTTGAGCTTTGTAGTGTACTTGAGCTTTTTGAATTTGCGGCGTTTAGCTTACTCGAACTTGCAGTGCTTAGCTTGCTCGGACTTTCGAAAGTGGAGATCGACTTGGAAGATGTTCTCGAACTTTGGCTGCTAGTCCGTGAGGACGAACGTGAGGACTGCGAGGAGGATCTAGCTGAACTGAGCGAACTAGCCACGCTTGCCTTGGATGAAGGGCGGGAAGTTGCAATACTCGAGCTAGATGAGGATTTTGCAGAGCTCGATCTCGATGTTGTCTTAGAACTTGTGGTACCAGACTTGGAGGTACTGCGCATAGTTGTACTGCTCGATGTACGTGAACTTGAGATGCTGGATCTTGCTGTAGCGCTCGAACTCTTCATGCTTGATGATGACTTTGTTGAAGCACGCAGACTTGTAGTACTCGACTTGCGGGAACTTTTAGCACTCGAGCTCGTAGAACTACGACTTGAAGAAGTAGATAAATGAGAAGAAGAACGCGACGAGCTGCTAAGACCACGGGATGTGGTTGTCGTACGCGAAGATAAGCTTGATGAGACGGACGATGATGAAGGGCGCGACGTCGAAGACGAGCTGAAATGCATCAGTACAAATAACTCCATGAAAAGCCTTGATCCGAATATCTGTGCACTAACCTGGTGGACGAGCGCGATGTGCTTGGCGACACAGCGGCTATCTTGACCGGAGGCGCTACCTGCTGTTCCGTTTGTGGGCTGCCAGCCGCTTCCCAATGTCCCCAGACTATGTTGAACTCTTTGATAGCTTGCTCCACCGAGATCTGTTGACCTTTTGCAGTAGCGGTCAAAGTCTTCTGGTCATATGAGATAAGTGAGGTGTTGAAGAAGCCGAACTGACCGGGATAGGTGATGTGGCACGACTTGTCAGAGCTTACGAAGACAATAGTGTCTCCTGTCCAGTTGGTCTTAGCAGCAGTAAGACTACCCACTGAATCTAGCTTGATCAACATTTGATCTTGTTGACAAGTCACATTCTTGACGTAAGCGGAATGATCGAGGATGACAGCATCCCAGTGAAAAGTCGCATCCAATGTAGCTACCATGTCAGCATCTTGGAATTCTAAAGCTCACTTGAGTCAGTGGGATGATTGATCTACACTTCGATTGAGTTACGTACGGATGCCACCGTCCTTAGTGTAGAAGAGGGAGTGCTCTTGCCTGGAGTGTAAATGCACTACATCTCTTTTGTCGAGATGCGGATGTATCGCAGGGAAGAGATGATTGTGGCTCTGATAACCAGCAGGCTCTTCCCTTTTCCGCAGTGGTTGTTCAATGATAGGTGCACGTTGTGGTTTGAGAGGTTTGACATCTCGCTGATCGAAGGTGTACACGAACGAATCAGCGGCCCTCGCCGTCACTACCCAGATCAACAAAAGAGAGAGAAACCCCTTCATGGTAGCAGCAAAGTGACGACTGCCGCAGGGTAGTGTTGGACGAAGACGAGGAAGGACGAAAGACATGATTTTGAGCAGGTTACCATGCTGTACCTATATGCGCGCCCCTGTACATGCTGATGCATTCTCCACAGCACAGTCGACAACAATTGACCGCTGTGGTCGAATGGCAAAATCGCTGACCTGAGACAGTTGGAGTCGGACCTGAGAAACGACGACGTTCTACGGCCGCCAACCGTTGCCACTGCTGATTGCGGTTTCGGCAGAAATTGTGCGTAGCGCCTCCGTCTTCAGGAACAACATGGTTTAAGATATTGAAGACTCACAAGTTGATCCCTCTTCTCATATTGTTCAAAAGAGGCTCCGCGAGTTCTTTTGACTCTGTATCCCCGTGTGTCATTCCTGAGGACCTTTACACAGAGAGAAGCAGTTACCGCAGTTGACATGGCATCACAACAATAAGCCAGCGGTTCGAGCAGAATATACCTGCCAAGGGAAAACATAACCGTAACATTGTGAGCTGAACATGTAGTGTCGGGGCGGCTGTGAATAGTGATTGTTCCGCATACCTAGTTTGAACCTGTAGGGAAGCTCCGGCCAGCTCTCACATATTGCCCACATCTTAGCGCTTCGGACGTCCCAAACTGGAGAACGCGACTTCAAAGCTCACGCGGACAACGATGAGACAGTACAATCAAACGGCTTTAGGTCTAGAGATGTGAAAGATCTAGGGGGTGAAAAACCCTGAACGAGAGCGATTTCTCGGCGCCAAGTCGCCAAGGACGCAGGAGAAGCGGCTTCAGATCCCTCCATCAACATTCATGATTTTCCGAGATGAGATTTCAGTGCAATGGACAACCGTAGAAGTCTGGATTATCGGCAGCTCCGTATACTTGTTGAGGTTCTCATGTGGTCCGACGCTGTTTTCCTTACACCGACCTTTTCCGGGACAAGATGTTTCTCAAGCTCAAACCCGTCAATGAACAGCACAAGTTGAGTTCCGAAGACAGCTGCACGAGGACGACTGCGTATGCTCAAGACATGAGGCTATCTGAATAGGTCTGGGTATGACACTTCACATGGATCAGCAATATCCTTAGCTGTATCACAACGTGCAAGACTGCCTCCCTGCGGACGAATCTGAAATCTCATGACTTTTGTTGCTTGTGAATGGCATAGCTACAACCACCCGAATGTTGCTAGCAATAGAGCTGAAACCACAACGTTAGAACAACGAAAGCAGACCTCCACAAACATACACAGCCGTTAGACAACGTCGAGCTGGAAGAACCTTCGGGAACGGGACCGATATCTATAAGCCGATGTCTCTTTATAACGAATACGGGCCTGAAACGTTCGGCTGCCGAGCGTAACTTCCAACAGTCCAACTTGTACAAGGCTGAGCAGTAGTTATAGGGCTTCGGTTTGAGCGCCAAGGTGGTCATACCAAGTGGGTAAGTGGTTCTCTGAAAGCCATCAACGCTTACATTGGACTGTTTTGGCCTCACCAAAACATCAACTTGTGGCTGACTGTCTGGTTCTGGCTCGAGACACGGTCATGTCCGTAGCTGAGCAAAGGTGCATACCGTCTGGTCAGGAAATTGCTTGGAAAGATATTTTGCCAAGTCGAAAATATGGCTGAAGACCTGAGTATATCTAGTCTGGGATACCACTCGGTTTAGAAGGTCATCGTCAACAAGCTCACTCATTCTTCCCTTCCTCTCAACATGCATCTGGTGCTTTCATTTGCTGCCCTTGTGGGTGCTGTGGTGGCTCAAGACGTTTCGTCAACTGTCAACACACAATGCTTCACTCGTTATGCCTTGCAGAGTGCTACAAACATCGAGACTGTCGATTTGGCTACCACTACAACTCGTACTGCAACCGTTTCTGTCACAGAGACTCCTCAGGAGACTGTCACGCCCCCCGAGGTGACCAGTTCCGTGACAACCACCCGTACTGTCTTTAAGACCACCACCCTGCCCATTCACACTGATACATACACTACATCCATCACCATGAGTACTACATTGACCAATACCGAGACCGAAAGCTATACTCAGACCGTTACCACGTCCTCAACCACGACTGTGCAGTCGACAACCACGGTAGGTTTCTGTCAATCTACCAGTCCTTATTCAATGTTAAATGGAGAAACCACAGGTTCCCGCCCCTGCCGGATTCACGGCTCTAGCTCAGATGGCAGGCTATGCTCAGAAGCGCAATGCAGTCGTCGAGAGACGTGAAGCTCTTCAGTCGAGAGGCGAGATTAAGGGTGTCCTTCCCATCATTCCGGCAGCTGAACCAGCTTCTGCTGATCTTGTCGCTCGTGCAGTCAGCACCAGCACCAAGAAATCATCATCGACCAGCTCGAAGAAGACCAGCACTACGAGCTCCAAAAACTCCGCTGCTACCAGCACCTGTGTTGCGTCTGACCCTGTCATTGCTGCCATCAAGAATGACTTTGGCACGCCTCTTGCATTCTGCCAATGGTGGGTTGGAGCTTCGTACAAGTCGACCAGCCCGATTCCTGGCATCTCTCCTGCCGACATCAACAGAGTTTGCAGCTGCATCAAAGCTACTCCGGCCCTCATTGGCGGAAGTGCAACCAAGGCAATGGCATCGCCTACTGGCGTCAGCAAGGTAGCAAACCTGGATACTCTCCGCAAGCTTGTGGCTCAGCCTCTTCCTTTCTGCAGTTTCTACTTGAACTCGTAAGTATCTCGAACCTAAGTTTGGTTGTTACGGCTGCTGATCGCTCCTGTCACAGTCCCACGCGTAGTGGTAGTCCTTTCGCAGCACTCTCCGCACCTGCGGTCTCTCAAGTCTGCAAGGCTGTCACTGCCACACCGACTTTGGTCAGCTCGGCCAAGTCCACTTCTACGAGATCAAGCAGCACTTCCACCAAGAGCAGCAGCTCATCCAAGGTCACCTCTTCCTCCAGCAAGCCTGTAACCAGCTCGAGCAGCAAGGCCAGCATCAGTCAGCTCCCCACAGTGGGTCAGCAGTATCCAGTTGCTGTTTCCTGTACCAGAAGCACTACTATTCTTACTACTCTGAGCACAACCTTCACAGCCGCTACTGTCACTTCCACTGCTCAAGTCCCAACCAAGATGGTCACCTTCACCAACACCTTCACGTCGACCGTTACAGAGGTTCCTGCAGATCAAACAAAGATTATCACCATTGCCACTGATACTGTTACTTCTACCTCGACCTCCACCAGCAGCACCACCGAGTGAGTGTTCAGATGTTTTTACGCACCCAGAAGCTTGGTGCGTGTTTCCTCAGGGTTTGTGACTGACCCTTCTTCCAGGACCCAAACCGCAACCTTTACTGTTGCTGTCGCCTCAGCCACTTTCTTGGCCCAGTGCGCACCCGCAAACATTGTCAGCAGTGCCGTGGGTCAAAAGATCGGCACCATCAGCTTCAACAAGGCATTCACGCTGCAATCGCTCTACTTGCAAGACACCACCGGTTATGGCTGCTGTGGTAATTATGCTCCATCCAACCCATGTTCGCAACTGCTAATCGCGTTCACAGCACAATGCGCCCTCACCGCAAACTGTGCTGGATATGCTCAGGCTCCTGTGTCTCAGGGCGGTGCTTGCTACTACCTGACCACTGATGGTCGTTGCGACGTCGAGCAGAGCTGGGGTGATCGCTTCCACTACTACAACACCAACGGTGCTGGCTACCAGGTCGGAAACGGACAGTGTGGTTTCTTGGGTCCTCAAGCCGGAGTTCCTGTCTTGTAGGTGGCTGGGACTGACGGAGCACCCCAGAAGGACAAGTGAACCTGTTCTCCTCCTATTTCGTATGTCTCTGCGTATTGCTGTTTCTCCAAGTCTGTGTCTTACAAATGTCATAATGTCTTTTTTTCTATTTGAGCAAAACGTAATGCCATCAAAAAGTTGCCATCCATTTCGGTAACTTGGAATCCTCCTACAGCATCGGCTTTGTTCTAACCCTCTACATCTACCATACCATCACACTCAATCTCAACAAGCATATCAGGATCCACAAATCCACCAACAACAATCATCGTAGCAGCGGTTCCATGATCACTTCCATTCTGCTTTCCCAAGACTTGGCTGAATGCTTCCGCTACAGCTGTGCAATCTTCCTGTCGTTGTACAAACATCTTTGTACGGACTATGTTCTCAGCTCCACGCCCTCCGAGCGCTTGTATGGCTTTGATGATCTCTTGGAATGCGACCAGGGCTTGGGCTTTTGCGTCGCCTGGGTGAAGGACTTTGGGGCTGGTGGCCTTTGAGGATGAATCGACGGCTGTGGTGCCAGAGACGAGAATGAAGGGGCCGCGGCGAACGGCGCGGTAGTAGCCGATCTTTGCTTCCCAGGGAGAGTTGGTGGCATAGTATTGCTTCTTGGCTGTTGTTGGGCTTGCAGTCACTTGAGGAAACATTGTGATGTGCTTTCAGGTGCTATTGTCCCAGCAAGATAAACTTTCGTTTCGACGATGCGATGTAGTCCTTGTGCGTGCGAATGGTCCTGATAATTGGGTAACATCGAAGGATGGAAGCAATTCGTGAAAGAAGCGGACTGTATGTGGTTGAGAGTCGACCTTGGTCGTGAGTCATTTAACAGCCACATCGCGAAGCCGCAGCCAAGACAAGGATATACTAACCAATTCCTTCGAGCTGACAGTTGAGGAGCTCACTGAATGATATCATAGATTCCGTTGTAGGTAAAGGGAAAAGGACTAGTACATTGGCTCATCCCATGAGCGTAACCTGGAAATGTAGCTCAAGATACTGTGATAATTCATGATTATGCGATCCTGAGGTTTTCCTCAGTAGGAGCGGAAGACGGTCTCTTCATCCAGAGTGAGCATAGAAGAAGTCCATCACAATCGGCGTAGCGTCAATCGGTGCTCCAGCATTGATGCTGACCCAAGCATGACCCCATCCCGCGACCTTGTAGTGGGTCACCAATCCCTGCACACCCTTTGAAGCTCCGAACTCGTACTTTGTGACGTTACCACTAGCTAAGGATGTGGTCACGTTCGAGTTCGACAATCCATCTCTGAGAGCCCAATCAGTGACCCAATGCGGTACTGCTGGCAGACAATAACCTCGCCGAGGTCCACCAGGATATGGGATCGTGCCGTCTGCATCGCCATGGAACTCGAGCATGGGGAGGTTGGATCGACCTGGTGAGCAGACCGACTGGGTGATAGTGTTTGTGAGAACAGAGGGAGGATTGCAGGTGCCTGTCGTGTTGGTGTACTCTGCTCCGGAATTTGCTGCGAAAGTACTGAAGCGTGTGGAAAGTGTTGGATCGCAGGCAAGAGTACCAACGAACCCTCCACCGTTGGAAAATCCAGCAGCCAGCATGCGACTTGTGTCGATACAGTAGTTCGTCGAGATGTAATCAAGCAAGTCGCTGGTGAAGCCCAGATCGTCGTAATTGCCTCCCACGGTAGCCGGATCACCTTCCCATTGTTCCTGGCCCAAGTCAGCTTTGATTCAATAATTACAGAAGCGCCGTGACTTACATTTATGCCTAGGGGATAGACAGAGATAGCATAAGGATTCCAAGTCTCACTCGACAGCTGCGAGTCGCTTTCGACTGATAGTTGATTGTTCGATCGTCCGTGGTAAGCAACAATGAGCGGTGCGGCCTTGTTGTTCTTGTATGAGGTGGGCACATGGACGTTGAAAGATCTGATTACGCCATTGGACGTGATATTGAAAGTGGTAGAAGACCCACCCAATTGAATACCGGCGGGTAATGCGGATCCACAACCCGAACTTGCTTTACTATTGCCCGAAGCAGGGACTGGATAGTTCTGAGTGTTGATCATGAATGCACTACTTGCGGAGGGGTTAGTGATCAAGCTTGAGAAAGCCTTTTTGAAATAGCATGCAGTGCCGATATAAGTGACAGCCGCGCAGTTTGTGGTGGCTTCGCAAGCTGCAAGACACAGAGTAAAGCTGGAGGCAGATGTCGAACCGAAGGATCCCGGATTCGTGTCGAACCCGCACAGGATTTGCCAATCTTTTCCTGCAGAGTCTACAAAAGTTGTAAAATTCGAAGACGGGCATGATAAACTGGTCGAAGCAGAAGCGGCGACTACTGTAGCCGAAGCTGATGATGATACAGAAGTGGCTAGAGTAGACGCGACACTGCTTTTCGACGACGAAACTGCATTGGCTACCCTGATAGCAGAGATGTAGTTGGCAGGGGCAGACGGATAGCTGCCCATGCTCTTCTTCAGCCAACATGTGCCTGCCACTAATGTCAGCATTCATACCGTTTCTCAGCAGTCTTGATCGATTATCACCAGAGCCGACACCACCCGTACCGCCGACATAAGTAAAGCCTTGACACCCAGCTGATGCCGCAGCATCGCAAGCAGTCATGCAATCCAGATATGAGGAGCTTGCGCCAGTATTTGTGTAAGATCCGACACTGTTGTCTGCTGAACAGGTGACGCGATATGTGCTGCCATTGCCGTCCGTTATGGTCTGGCCATCCGCGCTAGGACACTGACTTGCAGTGGGTATTGATTGTGCGCGCGCAAATGCTGTGACGGAAAGCAGGACGAGAAGAGCAATTTTCCGGGCCATTATGATCTGTCTAGGTTGGGAGTCGAAACACGAGGCATTTCATCGGGCAAGGGCACGAGTGGGATTTATGCCTGGCGATCCATCAAGATCGATAGTGAACGCCTGAATTGAATGACGGTAAGGTTTGCGATAGAGGACATAGTCGAACATGTGTCTCCGCTCGATCTCAAAAACATTCCTGTGGCTGACCATGATTTTGCATCTTTCATGAGAGGCATGTGATTCCATACCTGAAGATCAGTGGCTGAGGAATGCACGTTTTGGAGCAAAAACAAATACTCTCCGATATGCAGCTTCAGCTCTACCTCATAGACCAGTCAGAACCATGGATAATGTCATTTCAAATTTGGGTTTTGGATATACAGTTTCGGCTGGTAAGCCTACTGAGAGATTCAAGCACGAAGATGATCACATCCCGCATGAAGGCGCACCGATGAAGCCGCAGCAAGGCGGAGAAGCTGTTATCACACAACAAATTGGCACTCAAGCGTGCCTGGCGAAGGAAGACCATGCGATGTCCCTTTTCACGATGATCGCGAGGAGAAATGAGGATACTGCATCATTGACATTGAAGCTGGGGTGGTGGAAGATCACCTCCGGCTCCGCTTCGGGTATCGAGGTGTGTTTGGGCGAACCTTGTTTCGCTTAACGCACTTCCCGCCGTGGCTTCTTTCGATGCACTTGCCGCATCCTCGTCTAAACTCTCGATCTCCTGGTCATCGTTCTGCGGAGAAATATTGTATACTACTAGCACGTGGAGGTTAGTTCCTCAGGTCTCTTCTTTTTCTAGCCTTCCCGCCCAGCCCGAGATGACAAAATATTGATGTGAGCGACGCAAGCGCTGCGACCCTGTCTGAAGATCGCAGTGTTGCATCCGCAAGCAATAGCGCCCCTTTGGCTGATACTTCTTGGATGATGGCGCTTCCCAACACGCTGTTGACAGAAGATTGACGGCTGGAGTTGTGAATGAAGCTTTGTCTGCGAGGCAGCCACCATTCGTGCCATCCTGAGGTCGCAAGCTGAACAAGTTCGAGCCCAGCCGTCTTTCAGTTCCACAATTGGAGCAGTCTGACCGTTTGCCTGTACCGCAAACCAATTCCGCCATGCATTAGAGAAGGTAACAATCGATCTCCAGCATGCCAGCGATGATTTTCGATGTCGCGACACCAAAGACCGCAATATGCAGGCATCGAATGTTCCTGAAACAAGAGCCTCCTGCGCAACGTCGCGCCGGTACAACAGATGTGTATCGATTAGCGAACAAACCGCGTCGCGAATACTTTCCTCATTCCCCACGGCGCCACGACCATGAACCGTGATAAGCTTTTGCGGTTGCAGCGTGCGAACCACGTTCGACATACACACGTGGTAGCTGCGTCGTCTCTGTATCGCGAATTGCATCATCTGTCAGCTATCTCTCATAACCGGTTGTGGTCCACCCAACCTTGGGATGCTCTTGTGGACACAAAGGCACGGTCTATATCGTCCTGGACAGGCCTAGACTCGTAGGCTTCAAATGTAACACTTTTTTATACTGACTTTCGAAATTCGTGCGTTTGTAGTACCTAGACAAATTAATCAAGCCCAAGGACAGACAGACTTCTAAAGGATGACCCTAGCAGCATCGCGGATCAATGCGACGTTCCTCCTGCCTGATCAAGTTGAAGTCAAGGCTCAGTGTCAATATCGCGTCTTCCCATTTTCGACCTCTTATCCTGCAGCTCTATTTAGATTGCAGGCTCGTCTTCGATACTTTTGTATGCTGAAAACCGTCAAGGATGGCAGTGGATTCTCAATCCATCTCTTTACGCGTCAGACCCAATATTCAACGAGGACTCTTGACCAGTTTCCGATAACCACAAAGTAGTGACCAAATCTCGCAGGAGATCCTATCCCTGGGAGTGGAGACGTCTCTCTTGTGCTTCCAACATCCAAGCAGAGGCATCGTGGTCGTCCTTGAGATTCTTGATCTCCATCGCATGCACTTGAGCAACCTCATCGCGCTCCGCCTGTAACCTTCTATTCTCATAATTCAGGCGTCGAATCACAGCATCGTTTGTCCTGGTAGCGGCTTCATATCTGCACATCATCTCGCTGAAATCCTGTGCATCGGAGCCGCCTGTCGCAACAATCTCTCTAGGAACCTTAAAATCTGCAGTGAGTTTAGTGATGGCCGCTTCACTTTCTAAGACACCTTCCTGCAGTCGAGAGATGATGGCGTTCTTATCTACGAAAATGCGGTGATGGATGTTGACAAGTGTGCGATAGAAATCCCCAGGTCGGTTTTGCTCCAGTAATTTCCTACAGCGCTGAAGATCTCGTTCTTGTTCCAGATCACTTGGTGAGGAGGTAGTGTTTGTTTCCATCTGGTCGAGAAGATGATCCGAGGTAGTGCGAGAGCCGCAGAACAACGAGTTGAATAGGTGAAGACGTAAGATGATATGACCACAAAAATGGTCGACGTGGATCCAAGAGACAAGTAGATCAGCAAGGTGATCAATCAAGCAAAAGACGTCCTGACAATGATTGCAAAGAGTAGGCATCTGACCGGAATAGATCGTATCGACAAGGTAAGATTGCTCCTCTCTGAGAGTAGAGTGCAAAAATCCTAGGACGAGAGCTCAATATATCAAGGTGTGATGGTGAGTTGGCGAATTCAGAGATATATTGCTGTCTCAGAGAAATGCTACAGTCTCAGACAAACTGTAAGACTACACTTCCCCATCGATTGAGATCTTCAGAGCTGCAGATTCGTCCCGGATGTCTCTGATCAATGAGATTCTGGCTGTAGCGTTCGTGGAAAAGTCTGAAACCTTGAGTCGGGATCTGTATTGGGTTTTGTGCCTTGTTTCTATGTCTCACACAGGGATTTTAGGTGGCATTCATAGATTCGGTACAAGAATTCCGGTTCAGAATCATGGATGCATAGACCTTGTCTCGAAGAAGACATCGGCGAGACTGAACTCAGTGCTGGACATGATTTAATCAAGAGCATACAAGAAACAGATTTTTCCATACAGTACACCTTTCTCTGCATGTTGTTAGATCGGTTTTCATAGGCCCAGCCAAGAGCGTATTTACAATCAGGAGGAGGTCTCATCAGTCCCGACAGATCAAGGATTGTCTTGTCACACACTTGCTGCCAGGCCTGATTCTAACTTGGACTGCAAGACCTTCCAATATGTGCGAACATCTGAATATGCTTATTTGTAGAGAGATGAAGAAGATGAAGCTGCGATGGGGACCTATGTTCGAGGCTATGGAGACATGGACACAAGGTGACATAGAGCAACATATATATGTCCATTCCAGGCCCTTGGACCTCTACTTCTTATTGATCATAAAGCATTGGAATCCCTGGAATGCACAATTGAACTACGAACTCGAGAATGAGAATCACATAGGATGGAGAATAATCATCATGAGCATCCTTCAACTTAATCCATCGCCAGTTACCCTCCACAAATGTCTACGCATGATTTGTTACGGGCAACATCATATTCTGACTTTCCGCGCCATTTTACCAATCACTGCCTTCCGGATCTCTCACCAGCACACTTCCGGGGAACAGCGTGTTTGAGAGTGCATCGGCTGAGAATGAAGACAAGGAGATCCTGAACTCTGTCATAACGGGCAGCAAAGACCGTATCATAGCTGCAAATGGCTCGGCTCGTTGAAGGGCATCAGTATAACTGCTACCTAGTCAGTACAATGTCATATGTGGCACTCTAGAGACTTACCTGCTGACAGCAAATTCGCATGTGCTACCTAAGCGAACGTGTTTCATCTTTGGAAATAGTGGTTGCTGAAGTTTGTACCAGTCCTCGAGATCGTGGTTCCACCTAAGCGTCATTTCTCTCAGTCTGGGACAGGACTTTGCAAGACCACCAGGAGCGGTCCCAGTAAGCTGATCGCTCACATCCCAGTACAGGCTGAGCGCCTCGAGCAGGGGATAGCTAGCAATAAACTCCTCAAACAGGGAATCGGTCATCCAAGGTAGCTGCAGCTTATCTTTCACCACTGGCGTTGACATGTCGAGGCTCCTGAGCTTCCGAAGCATGCGAAGCTTTTCAAGATCTTCTTGATCAACATTCTCAGAGAGTGGCAAAGTCAGGTTGAGAGATGTCAGCTGCACCATACTGCCTATGGCTGTGTAGAAATTTTTGTCTGGACGTTGGACGTCTAGCTTCAATGTGGTAATCGAGCGAGAATTTAGGAGCCGCGATAGGGCCTGTGCATCGCCATTCAAGCAAAGATTTTGGACGTTTCTGAAGGGCAAGGTATTACTCTGTTGTTGATCTTGGAAGAATAGTTGTTCAGACGTGATCCGGTGTCTAAGCTCTAGTTCCTTTAGGGTGTGAAGATCACATAGAGCGAACAAAAGCTCGCTTATATCGGAGGGAAGACGGCCTATGCTGAGCTTCCGAAGTACCCTGGTTGATCGGACGAACTTCGATAGATGGGATGGGTTGATATGGTCCAGCGGCACGTGGATGCTGAGATCCTCAAGAGTTTCTGAGACAGGCCCTACCAAACCTGCTAGGACATCGTCGACGATGCGTTGATCGAGTCCGTGCAGATCTAGCAACTTGAGACGGTGACGAGTCTGCAGGAGATTTACAAACAGTGCGGAGTTGGCACCCGAAGTGAGTGAAGATCTGGGCATCTTCGATGGACAAGATTGATTAACTTTTCCGTAAAGGTGTGATCGCCCCAGTATGAAAGAGATCGCAGTGATGGTTGAATGAACGACTCGGGATCTGCGTGGTCTGATCCTACGAAGCTCAGTGACCTGAGTGATCCGAATTTCATGCCTCGAAAACTAGACTCGCTTCCCCGCAGGGATAGTTTCTGGACTTTGTTTGCAAGAACTCGACGTCTCGACTTGGGAATCATCATGGCGATATGTGCCAACGCTCTTCTAGGAGGATGTGCCCAAAGTTGATCGACAGCATATGCGTTCCATACTGTGTTGACTCGTGCCATGGCATACAGCGTAGGTGGATCGAGATAGCTCATCACCATGAGCTGTAACTCGCTAGGTAAACGTTCGAAACTCATAGCGATTGTCTCTGATGAGGGAATAACAATCCGATGAAAACAGAGAGATCGAGGAAGAAGCGTGCAAAAAACAGAGGTTGAGGAAGAAGAGTCACGAGGAAGCGCCAAGACACACTGCAGTCGTGATATTAAGCACTATATATGTTAGAGCCAAATTAAGCGAAATTTCAGATTTCAGGATTTGGGATTTGACGTTTTTGCTGCTATGTAGCTGCGGCCGACCATCGACAGAGGGTAGGATGCACTTTCCTCGGCCGTGAGTTCAATTGTACAACGACCTTGTTTTCAAACATTAGATCTGTACATGATTCGTGGACAACGACTCGCGGTCGTCGCTTCCTCTCAATATCATCTTCACATGCCATCGTCTTTTTTTAGTCTCTGTCTGTCAGTTCACTATTCAGTACCTTCCACCGGACCGGCAAACTTTCTAGCCTCTTGCTTGTACGGCGACTTCTCTCTTCACTTTTACTATGACTAGCGACCAGTCAAGAACGTAGGAAGCGGTCGTTCCGTTCGACAGTCTCTCTGTATCTGCCAACTTTCCTCCACGACACTTGCCTGCTCTGCGCCTCATTCTGGTGGCGTGGGTTTTATTCCGGTGCCAATACGAGATGCCACGAGTTCTGGTCTTTTGTTTCTATCTGCTTGATCCTTAATCTTGAGTAAGACATGTATCAGACTAAGCCATTTGTAAAATGATTCATTCTGTTATGTTCAGCAAGAAGGATATCTTCTCGATTGGAACTGTTGCATGTCTTAGTGTCTCAGCTTGTGAATACATTTCCTTCTTCACATCAATCCTGCATGAGCCTGAGACCAAAAGCAACCGCAGGCACTACTCAGTAGGATTGAGTAACCACTCATCCTCTAGCAGCTCTGCTGCACTCTGGCGATGCTCAGGATCCCACTGTAGCATTTTTCGAAAGAAAGCAGCAAACTGCTCAAATTTCTCGTCAGGAAGTCTTACATGAGATTTTTCGAGAGAATCGTCGGGTATTTCTGCTTTGCCGATCCATCTTCCTATGGAAATACTCCAGCCTCCATTCATTAAAATTGTGATTATCAAAAGCTTACCTTTGTCGTCCCAGTAAAGGGCTTGGTCTGGGCTTCTATTCACGAAGCCCAGAGGGGCGGGGCCAAGAATTGCAGTGATATGAGCAAGTAGTTGGGCATCAGAGTAGTTACCCTGACCATCGCGGCTCGTGAGAAGGAGATGATCCTCGAACAATCGCCATGCCCGTAAGAAGTTATTGATAGAAGTTCACTCTAAATCCCGCAGAATATGCTTACCATGACTCCGATATTCCAGATATCTGTCTTTGTAGTCCATGGCATTTTCAAGATGACCTCTGAAGAGCGAAATGGGTCTGGTTGTATCAGACCATGCCAGTCATCGGCTCGTGTTCGTGCTTCACCAAAGTCCGTCAAGAAGAGTGGGCCAATGTTGTCGATGATTTCGTCGAGTGTGAGAGCTTGGGACTGATATATGGTGTAGTTGTCGATGGTCTTTCGAGCACTTGGATTGTTACTCTCTGCTTCCAGTAACTTTCCAAAAATGCTTGAGTCTTTGCTGCCCAAAACAATGTTACCGGCTTGGATATCTATAGGTCTGTTAGCGAAGCTGTATTAGCTGGCAACGATGCTATATACCTGTATGAACCATGTGCGCTTCTGTATGTAGGAAATGAATCACAACAAGTATATCGTAGATTACGGCTCTGAAGATTGTCGTAGGCAGAACTGTGTATTCGAACAGATCCTGGAATCCTTCGAGGCTCACCAAGAGAGGCGGATGTACGAGACAGACGTGTATGTTACCGTCTTCGCTTCTGAGTCCAAACTCATCCAGCACAGGACGAATCGCTGTCATTCCGATGTGTTGTGATCTGATTTTGGCAAGCTCAGCAAGAATGCGGGATTCGCGCAACGCATGTGAAGTGCACGCGTATATCTTGAGGGCAAAGAAAGAATTGTACCTGTCTATAATCAGAAATGCTCTATCGACGCCAGAAACGAAAAAAGAAAAGAACTTACTTCTGATCAAGAGAAAGCCAGACTGTAGATTTCGAGCCATATCCTAGTTTTGTGATAACCTTGTAGCGGTTGAGGTAGACATCTCCAAGAAGAACCAGATAGTATGATTTGTCGGCAAAAGCAGGCATCGCTTCCTCCTCGAACTTGATGGCGGAGTTGACCCGGCGGAATCCTGTCGCTTGTGATGTGAAGCATCTACGCGGCGCTTGCGCACTCAATGACTGAGAAGTCTCCGCTCAAGCTTCAGTATCATGTCTGTGTGCGATCGATAGCATGATGATGTTCAAAATGTTTGCGGGTTGAGCCTGTGGCCGTTATTGTTTTCCGCGATGCTGCGCGCAAGATGCTTTGGAAGTGCAGGATCAGGTGTTTTGATCAAACAACTCTGCAGCAGGCGCGTCACTTCTTTGTGTGACGCGACTTGCCATCCAAGCGCGCGCAAACAGCAGTTTTGCAGAGAGCGGAAAAAGACGCGGTCACTTTGGATTGGACCAAGATTTCTCATTACGAGATAAAAGAACGTCGAGAATCCAAATCTTGTTACAAGGCCAAGGTGGGAGGCCATGTATCTTCGATATCATTCAAGAGGAACGATAAAAAGATTGAGAGTGATGCACTGTATCCAATGGCGTTGAAGTTAACTTTGCCACACTTATGGGTAGCCAGCAGAACAATTTAAGTGACATTTGGTCCAGAATCAGTGGAACGATCCTGATCAGGGCGGTCAAAAGTGTAGATGCCATCGAGATACTCACAAATCCATCTCATCATTCATGCAACCCGATTGCATGCCCAACTCTTGCCTTAGCGCCTTCAGAAGTCCACTCGGAATCCTATCACCCTGTCTTACCCACACAGCCTCCCTACACTCGCTCGCCGTAGGTCTACTTGCAACATCCTCTCTCAACAGCCAATCAGTCGTCTCTTTCGCCCACAAGCCTAGAGCCCTGCTTTCAGTATGCGGATGCACGAGAGTCTGCGCACACAAGTCTCTACATATCATTCCCAAGGCCCAGACGTCTGCCTTGGACATTTGCTGGGGGTCGTGGCCCTGGAGAAGAAGCTCAGGAGCTGTATAGCGAGCCACAGGAGCAGGGAGACTCTCGTCCTCGAGGAAATGAGCAGCAAGGCCAAAGTCCGATAGCTTGTATATCAGGGAAGAGCGGGGAGTCCAGAAGACAAGGATATTGGCTGGTTTGATGTCTCTGTGTACAAAGTCTTGGTCATGCAGATATGCCAATGCAGAAAGAAGTTGATGAGCAACAGTCTGGGCAAGTGCTTCATCCAGTCCAGATATGCCCAGCGAAGAGTAGGCAGAGTAAAACTCAAGCAGGTTGTAGTCCGCAAGTTCAGTCAGGAGACATGCGTTCCATGATCCAGTCATCGAGTCGGGCACGCCGCCTATATCTTCCAACACAGCAACGCTGGGATGCGACAGAGTTGCCAGAATAGTGGCTTCCTCGCGAAAACGCCGCAACTGAGCTGATGTCGACGTCTGCAGCACTTTCATTGCAAATATTCTGGTGGATCGTTGGTGAGCGACACGATACACGATGCCATATATGCCGATGCCGAGTGTTGCCTGAACGACATAATTTCCGTTGTGGTTGTAGGATGTCGCAACTGTGTTCGCAGGTAATGGTGTAGGTGTCAAGTCGGAAATTGTGTTGCCCATGGCACGTTCCAGAAAGGTGATGCTCAAGTTGTTACGGTGGAGTACGAAAAATACAGGCAGGTACGAGCTATGCGTCGCTTTATCGGCATATTATATGACTGAAAAGATCTGATACATGTTTTTTGAGTTGATGGAAAAGACATGTCGAAGGATAAAGCTGAGACAACCAAGCTGCGTGCCGACTGACGCTGCAGGCAGCTCAATCATGTTTTGATCCCTTGCCTTGTTGGAGGTCCCATGATTGATTTGCGCATGTCGACTCCCTTGTCACATAGTGTGATTGTATCTACTAGGTAGCGCGTGGGCAAACACGGGGCGCGCGGCAAACCATACATTCCACCAAATTCGAGCTGGGCAGCATTGTCTGATGTATGCAGAGTTACCCTGGATGGAGTGACTGATTTTGTGCGTTCTGTCCAATCTTTCTTATCGCCGAGATAAAGGCGACCTAAGCGCTCTGTTGGGTATTCAAAGTTCATTCGTCTTGCTGCAGACATGATTCCTTATGCTCCCTCACGCTGCATGGCTGCGTAAGCTTTCGCCAGCCGGACAGAGAGGATATCCCGGGTCGTGTTCTATCTTTTCCAAGACGGCCCGGAAAATCAGCTCCTGTTCCGGTGTAAAAGATTGGCAGGGTCGACGGATTAGGTTTGCAGTTATGCTCAAGCACATCCGCAAAGCGCCTCTTCCGTAGGCACGTTCACTGAGTCTCCATCGGTGCCTGATTGATAGAGAGGCTTGTATACCGGATATCAAGTCCGTCGAGATGGCGGAGAGATTGAGCTCAGAAATTGCCCGTTGAGAAAAACGACACTCTTGGACTTGCTCACAACAAGCACAAGCAAGTAGTTACAAAGAGCTGTCGCGACTCGTCAGGGGATGAGGTCCTTGTCAGAATATTGCGCAACGCTTTGACATGTTCCTGGATTGGAGACTAAGCGACAGGCGAAGCAGCGAACGGACGTGCATCAAAGACTCTTTACAAGGTTTGCGATGCACCTACCAAATTGGTATAAGTTTTGCTTAGGCAATCTTTATCACAGACAGAATGAGAAAACACGTGCGAGGGTCTTGTTCGTGGATCGTGATACAAGATTGTTTCTCTCATCTGTGCGGCTCTAACGCCGTATGCATACGGATCCACTAGCGGCGACCGTTGACATACTTTCACCAAGTTTGGCAGGTTTGGCGCTCGCTTGTACAAGTATCCGTAATGCGACTTGCGGGAAAGTCCCCGACATCCTTGGTTTAGAGATAGGCGTGCTCCGTGTAATGTTGCCGTTCAAGATATCAACATGCAAACCTTATAAGAAGATAGCGTTCGTGTGGCCGACGGGCGGCGAGTGGCAACGAGTAGCAGAGCGGTTCCACTTACCCGTGAGTTCCCTGGGGGAGAAGTCATGATTGATTGGAGGGGTGTCAAGGGATCTCTCAGCATCGGGTGTTTCACTGCATGTTTGCTCGATCAGAGGTCGTTGGTGAGCCATAGCTAAAAGGCATGCGAGAAGAGGCAATGACTCGTGGAGCAACTTGCAAGAGGCATCACAGTACGGAGTAGAGGTTCCGGAGTTTGGAACGTCCGGAGTTAAGACCTCTACCAAGCGTGAGCGAAGCAGTTGAAGCCGAACTGCGTGTATAAGAAGGCCAAGACACGGCTTAGATCATCGATGGATGTCGGGGTTGAAAGTCAAGCTCAAGCTCGCAGTGCTGCCTAAGGAAACGATCGTCAAAGGTCACCAAGGTCCGCGCAGCGACAGTGTGCTAATACGCGTAGGCCGCGGAAAATTGGCAACAAAAGAATGCGTTCCGTGTTGGACACGCGGATGCTCTTGCTTCTTGTAAGTTACTCGGTTATTGGTTCGTCAGTGGTCGCACTTGGGTCGGCCTCTTGTATATAGCCGCATCCTCATCAAGAATTTCAGCTCGATCGCCGATGCCAAATACTCATCAGCCTGGAACCCTCTCCGGTGCCATGAGCTCGAGAGCCGCATGTCAAGACTTTTCGAGGCAAGTTCTAGACGCCTATACAACTGTCGTTTGTCTGTCTAACACAAGACAGCATGAGGCTCGACGACACGCTCCTCACCGCCTTTGCTCAAAATGGCTCTCTTCGTCTTCGCTGCACTTCAGCGCTGCTGTCACTCGAACAAGAGCCATCACTACGCATCTTGGTAGAGGCTGGACAATCGACCTTGCTGTGCGCCAAGAACACCCGCGACGCCCTCGAACAACACGCCCGACAGCAGGCCCTCTTGGATCGTTTACAGTCCGTCGCCGTCTTCCAAAGCCTGAAGCCATCGACCAACCATGCCAACAATGTCGTCGCCGACCACTCTCGACACATCATCCGAGACTTGACTTTGCTCGAACTCCCACAAGACCACCTGTCAGGCTATGGCGTGTCCACACCACTCTCATATGCTGCTGTACCCATTCGGTCTGCCACAGGTCAGCTCCTGGGCATTTACTGTGTCTTGGATAACCAAATACGCCATGACTTCTTCGACCAGCACACATACAACACGCTGAATGATATCGCTACTGCCATCTCTCGGCACCTGGCATCGCAGCTCGAGAGCCATCACGACAGGAAAGCCAAAATAGCTCTTTCCAGCTTTCTGGAACACAACAGGCCACAGCCCGCGAGAATCGTCAGCTCACCTACACAACTGCCGCGTCTCTTGCACCCTGTGACCGACTCGACCCACGGAACTTCGAGTCCAGCCACTTCAACTTACTCTAATAGCGCCTCAGTTGACAGGTCACTGGACGGAAACATCTCTTCTGTTGTCACCACTCCCCTGACAACTCCGGCAGAAGACTGCTCTAAGCTTGGCTTTTTCGATCCAGCTCCGGCCTCTTTATTAAGGTCGACCTCTTCAGACACACATCACTCCATTGAAGCACATGGTGATCATCCAACATCAGATACCCGACCTTCAGATCAAACCTTGTCGATTGCCACAGGCTTGATTCGCGCCGCTCATGATCTCGAAGGCTTGGTCTTGTTGGATACCAATTTCAATACCAACAACAAAATCTTCGACCACATTGGGGATAGCACAGCTGAGCAGGTTTCGCTATGCGAAACGATCGAGATGTCCATTACCACCAACGACAGCGCACCAGCCCGCATTACGCCTTCTGTGTCTATCGAGCATGAAACTCTTGATCATCTCATTTCACACTTTCCTCAAGGTTGTGCCTTGAAGCTCGACAACGACCAAGTTTCAATTCTGGTCGTCGACACTTCGGTGTCTGGCCTAGCGTTTTACGAGAAACTGGATGAGGCCTTTGTCGTCACTCCGGATTTGCATGAGATACTTCACAAAGCTCAGTCTCTGATATTTATGCCCGTGTGGGATTCGGCACGACAGGCTTTCTACGCTGGCATGTTGGGTTGGCCCACAAATCCGCTACGTGTCTTTACAGAGCAGGATCTGCTATCACTATCCATCTATGGCCGCATTTTGACTGCAGATATCTCACGCTTGGGTATGTAATACACCAAAGTCGTCCTGGAAATGCTTGTTGACTTTGATATCTGCAGATGCTATTGACACCAAGGCAACAAAATCCGATTTTGTTTCTTCTCTCAGCCACGAACTACGCTCACCGTTACATGGTTGCTTGGCCGCTATCGAAGTTTTGCGCGACACTGAACTCGACAACCCGCAGAACGACCTTCTCGGAATGATCGAGTCTTGCGCGTCAACGCTCTTGTATACCCTGAACCACCTCTTGGATTTCTCTCGAATCAATGATCTTGACCGCTTGCAACCCACGAATCGTCGAGGCTCCGACGGAACGATGGCACCGAACTTGCCTCGCAATAAATTTGGCACAGTCGCCGAAGACTACCTCTGTCGTGTGGTACAAGATACAGTCGAGGGTATTGCTTATGGCCACGACAGAGAGCAGGCCGCCTACGAATCAGATTTGAGCAGTTCCCCCCAGGATCAAATCCTGCGCCTTGACAGCAACGACTTGCCTTCGAGAGACAAAGACGTTGCTATCTTTCTCTACATGGAAAGTAATGCAGCATGGTTCTCAATGGTCTCGGCCGGAGCATGGAAACGGTTGGTAATGAATCTGTTCGGCAACTCGCTCAAATTCTGTCCGCATGGCCATATCGAGGTCACGCTGAAAATGGTACCGGATCCAAAGAATGCCGACAAAAGAATGGCTCATCTTATGGTCAATGATACCGGTATCGGAATGAGCGAGGATTTCAAGAAACATTCTCTGTATCGACCATTCGTGCAGGAAAATTCACTCGTCAGTGGGACTGGATTGGGGCTCAATATTGTCAAACAAATTGTCAACGATTTGCAAGGAACTATCAGCGTCAAGAGTACATTGGGTGCTGGGACTCGATTCGACGTACTCATCCCTATGGTTGACCGGGTGAAACTCCCTGGCGAGGTTGTGCTCGATGGAGGGGAAATGCTGGACCGGGAAGGACTCTTCAAAGGTCGCACAGTTTGTTTGCTCTCATCTCCTCGCACTCCAATCGAAGGCGCGGACGAGCCACACGAGCGTACAAACCTGATCCACTCCTATGTGAAAGTCATTGCAGAGAAGTGGTTCCACATGAAGGTGGTGTATGCTGAAATGACCCAAGGGGTAGACGCAGAATTCCGCATCGCCGAGGCTTCTGACTATGGCATCTATGCTTGCTCTGCAGGTGAGAGCTTACAGATGGCCAATACACAGCGGACAATCTTGGTTGGCAATCAACGGCAGTTGGTGCAAACTCGAGAGCAATGCCGCCATGACTTTGTCGAGTTGAACTATCCTCTCGGACCCAGGGCTGTCGCTCGCGCTCTCCATGCCGCTTTGAGGATGTCAGCCGATCAACCACCTCCGAACGACACTACTTCCAACACATTAAGTTCACACGACCAAGCAGACGAGAATCCGACGACTGAGTCCGTCGATAAACAGAAAACGACCGATCCTACCAAATCTCCTTTGGAAAATCCCACGAATGACTCCATCCAAACGGAACATCTCCTCCTCGTCGACGACAACGCCATTAACCTCAAACTCCTCTCCACCTTTATGAAGAAGCTCTCCATCAGCGCCCACACAGCAGTCGACGGTGAAGATGCTTTCTCAACCTACAAGAATTTCGCCTCATCCCAGCCCTTTACCACTATTCTCATGGACATTTCGATGCCCAAGATGAACGGATTCGAGTCATCTCGCGCCATCCGCGACTTTGAAGTCGAAAACAAGCTCCCTTGATCAAGAATCATCGCTCTGACAGCACTTGGTTCTGAAGCTTCGAGACGCGAGGCCGAGGCCAGTGGCATTAATGAGTATCAGATGAAGCCCGTCGCGTTCAAGACACTGAAAGGTCTGTTCAACATCGCGCCGCCGGTCAAGATTCAAACGCCTCAAGAGGCATTTGCGAAGATGTGATGTTTCCCACACATACTTCCTTTTACAATCTCAAGCATACACAAGCCAACCACGGGTCGAAAGAATCAATCCTACGCAATACACGGCCATTTCTCCTTTTTTTTTTTCGTATCCAGCATCTTCTTTTTTTGCAAGCATACATCTTACGAGTACAGGAAGATTGTTTTCCTTTCTTTTTTCTTTTTCTTAATTTCATTTCTCCTCATATCTGGTTTGCGGATAACCCCCTTTTTCCTCCTCTCTCTTTCTCTATCACAGCACATGATTCTTTTTTTTTTCATTTGCCGTAGCGGTCTCTCATGATGCTTGTCAAGGCGTTTATCTTCTGCACATATGGGTATATCAGCATTTGCGGCGGGTTCTGGGATTTTTTGTTTTCTGGCGTTTCAAACACGCACACACATACACATTGGCAAAAGGGAGTTCTCTGGCTGGAATTTCTTTGGCTTTTCTATGTCCTGTACCAGAGAAGTTGGGGCAAGGAAATATGCAATATACAATACGATACACACATCGTTTCCACACTTACAAAACTTTGGCTGATCGCATGTTTTGCATCGTTGGCTCTTCTGAACAATACCTACGTACCAATAAACAGGATTGACGCTGTTTCCACTACTCCACTGTTCCACCATCTACTCCATTTCCATTCCTAACGTCTTCAACTGAATCCAAAGAGAAAAGGGTTCAAAAACTCATCATCTCAAAGCAAAAGATGCTCATCAAGGAAAAGGAAAAGGGAAAGAGAAAAAGAGACGAAACAAAAACAAATCAGAACATTTTTCTTTCTTTGCTTTGCTTTTGCACTTTCTTAAGGTATATTGATGAAGACAACTACCCACTGCGGACACAAGAACCCAAGAATCAGAGAACCCACACTTGATGCAAATATCAAAAAGGATGCAGCAACACTAGCAACACTAAGCATGAACATGAGCAATTTTTTGGGCATCTAATGGTTTCTAGTAAGATACAATCTACTCCAGCCTGAGTTTCTGACGCTGTTTCTCAGGTGTGACGCGCAGTTGAATCAGTCTATCCATCTGTGCATTCCAGCTGTCGCGGAACACTTCTTCGGAGAAGCGTTTGGCGCTCGTTCTAGCTCTTCTGCGCATAGCCAGTGTTTCTGAAGGTGACTGGTCGAGCGCTTTGGCGAAGCCGTCTGCGAATTCTGCGGGTGATTTTGCGTGGAAGCCTGATTGAGAGACATGTCAGTAAAGAGCTCGGAGACATGGACGTCGTTAGTAGCACAAAAAACTTACCAGTGGGCTTTCCATCAATCGGAATCACGATATCGTATTTGGGGCCTCCGCTGTCGTCAACCACCGAAATCAGTCCGGCAGCTTGGTACTCGACAACACCGATGCCAAAGTGTTCGTTCCACATGCCGTTGACGCCGATCCAGCTGGTTCTCAAGCGATCGAGGATCTGTGACCACTTTGCATCGATGACAAAGTCGACGTGGTCGGCAATGTGTTGTTCGCGTGCTAGCACACGGAGCTTGTAGACGAGCATCTTGTCCTTTTCGTCGCGCACCGAGCCCACGAGGACCAATCTGGGAGTGTCTTTGTCGGCAGTCTTTTGACGGCGCAAGAACTCAGCAAAGGCCATGATGATGTTTTGGTGGTCCTTTTCTGGGCGGAACTGTGCAATGTAGAGTATGTCCTTTCTCCTGCTCTTTTCAGACTCTTCGGAGACTTCAATTTCTTGTTCCAACTCTTCGACGGCGACGGGAGGGAAGACGACAAAGGTGTCGCGTGTCCAGCGTCTCTTTTGGCGAGTGCGGCTCCATAGGGTTTTGATGTGGTTTTGAGTCCAGGTCGAGTTTGTCATGACAACGTCGATCTCAGCACCGATCCAGCTGTACAGACGAGCAAAGAGATGCCAGTATGCCTTTTTGGCATTCCCTTTCCAGCCGCTACCTGTGCCAGCGTTGACACCGCGACCAGAGGCGTCTAGGCTTCCTAACATATCGGTGGAGATGGTGGGGTAGTGGACGTAGGCACCGGTGGGGACGTCGGGGAAGAGGAAATGTGACATGGCGACGGTAAAGGCGTAGCCCATTGTATCGATGAAGATGTCAGGGACAACAAGGTTGAAAGCATCCCAGCCAACGATCAAGCTGCCGATGCTCTGACCGAGGAGGGTGAAGTGTGGCCAGTGTTGAGCGAGGAGGAAGTCGCGGGTGCTGAGGTAGAGGAAGGTGAGACGAGGGGCGTGGAGGGGAATGTTGAAGCGATTCTTGACATTCGCGATGATGGTATCCTTGTCGACGTCGTGGTCGCCGGTGTAGACTACGCAGAGGGCCTTGGGGTAGCGTTCTTGGGTTGCGCGGACGGCAGCCCAGAGGACCCGCTCGCCGCCTCCGCCTGCATTGCTATGTCTGCTGTCAGTGTCTTGTCTCAGTCAAGTGTTGGCTAGAAGTACCAAAAGGGGTGGAAGAAGGCAATAATGCCTTCCCACTCATGTGCTGGCTTTCCATTGTAGTCTCCCTTGGCCAGACGATCCTTGTTGAATGCGGGAGGTGAGGTTTTCTCTTCATCGGCAGCCCTCTCGAGCAGCAGCTCTCTCCTTGTTTGTGTCCTGGCGCGAACAGTCTCGCCGATGTTCTGGGCAATGAATCGGAGAAAATATGGGAGTGTTAGGTAGGTCAGACCGACGGCCACAGCGGCCAGCGATATCAGCAGTGCTAGGCCAGGCATGCTTTTCCGAGTCTCATGTCATGGCCTAAGTGTCAAGCTGCGACTTGGTCCAGCTGTTGTTTCGCATTGCGCAGGACGCGTATGACAGCACAGAAGCTGCCACTGACTCGCCATCAGCCCACCCTGACCCTGGCCATGTCCCCTGACCCTAAACCGCAGCCGCAATCATCGGCCCGCCTCGCTTTCTGACTCCGGCTTGGCAATCATCGCAAATTGATATGCCTTTCTGTTCACCAACATATCACATGTTCCATCCACACGTCCAGCCAACGTGTCCTGGAATATGGTCTTGTTAGCAAGGCCTGCCGGTCGCTTGCTCTCTGCCCGCCCACCCATCCTCCGGAATCGCCATGGCGTGCGTCAATACAGTCTTCAAACCGTGCTCGAACACGGCTGTCACGATCTTCCAGATTATGTCGCCTTCGTGCCTGTCGCATGTCTAGAATCTCTTCATTCCACTGGCTTGCCCTGGTTTGCTGCCATTCCACTATCCGCTGTCTTGATTCGATCACTTGTCATTTATCCGCTATTCCAACGCCCTTTGCGTGAGAAGCTGGTCGACCGCGCCCAAACCCAGCCTCTGGTAGATGCCCACATGAGTGTCGTGAGACGCATGCTAGAGAGAAGGACTCCTCAAGGTAGTCCCTGGCGCAAGTTGAATATGGCCTTCAATGCTTGGCATCGAAGACGTCACCTTCAAGTAACCATGTTTGGCCGCAAGCTCAATTTCGGCCATAGAACCATGATGTTCATGACGACAATCCTGGTTTCCGATGGCTTGAGGAGGATCATGGGTGCCAAAGAGGGTTTGCTGAAATTTATCTTGGGCCCTTTGGACTGGACTGTGAGCTGGCTTATCCCAAATCCCCCAAAAGAACAAACTTCTGGAGAGACAGCAGAGACTGTTTCGGTCGATTCTTCATCCAATCGACTTCCGGATCAGGCATTAACTACTCCCACCGGAACACCAACGAGCGCTCAGGACGTCTTGTCAGCCACCGAAACAGCTCAGGACGCGGCGGGTGACTTGGCACAAGAAGCATCAACGGCAGTGGCAGGTCACGCCAACTCTGTCTGGTTCGATCCGACTCTTCTGACTGGAGGATTTTCTTGGTGTCCCGACTTGACAGCCTCGGATCCTACTTTGATTCTTCCCGTCATATTCAGCAGCACCTTTTTCGCCAGCATCTACTTTGCACCGCGCATTCAAGGCACCGTCACCACAACAGGAAGCAAATCAGAAAGCGAACGTGCAAAGCCGACAAATGCACAGAGGATCATGATGACTATTGCAATGCTGTCTATTGTTCCTGCGTTGCACATGCCTGCTGGACTTTTGCTCTACTTTATTTCCAACATGGTCACCAACAATTTGCAGTCACGTTGGCTCACCTATACGAAACCCATCTATCCTGCACCGACTGCCTGCAAGCGGCCTGTCAGAATGCAGCGCCAAATGGAAATTGCAGAGGATATGCTGCCCAACAAAGCCAAGACGACCTCGAGACGATAAATCCGTCTGTCTCTCGCGCAGATCAACGAATGCACATCTCGAACAACTCATCGATGAGTGCTATCCGAGCGAAACTCATCAAGGATCTTCGATTCATGTACACTACCGCAATGTATTTCTAGAGCACCATACTCGTCCAGTATGCGAAAAAGTAACGAACTTCATGACTTCTATCCAACAATCTTTCTAGTTCTTCTTGGCATCTGCATGGGCGTTTTCGACCACATCCACCATGAATCCGCCTCCCAGCAGAATAGCCGGCTCATCGATACTATGATGCTCATAGCTGTTTTGTCAAAGAGTCAGCAAATGCAACCAATGCCTCACATCCAAAAAAAAAAAAAAAGATCAACAACATACCTCAAAGTACCCACACCGCCAGCATCAAGCAACATACTCGGATTATCCGCAATATTCTTGTTGATCCATCTAGCCGCAAACGCCCTGAGGATATGTCCATGCGCCACAATCAACACATCATAAGGCTCAGCATCAGCCTTGGGTTTCCCAATAACATTCTTGTGGTACTTTTCCCTGATCTCCGCAATCACCGCATCTAGGCGCTCTGTAATCTGTTCAGGACTTTCTCCTCCCGGACATCCGTCTTTCCAGATGTCCCATTTATGTTGTCCAGCTTGTTGGCGTTGCTCGGCGATGTATTTACTCGTCAAGCCTTCGTAATCACCATAATCCCATTCTCGCACACTTTCCGTGACTTGAATCTTGGCAGCAGTCTTGACATTGCTGTCGTCATGTTGCTGGTCCGAGTTCCACGGCATGGGGTCTTTGCATCCCAGATTCAGCAGTTCGAGGGTGCGTTGGGCGCGTGTACGGGGAGACACATAGATGTGAGCGAGGTTGCGAGGTACGATCAGGCGGTCGTCGCCCACGAGTGCGTTTCCAGTTGCGCGGATGCGCTTTTCGCCGTTTGCGGTGAGGGGGATGTCGGAGGTGCCTGTGTGTCTGCCGTTTAGCGACCATTCGGTTTCGCCGTGGCGGATTATGAAGACGCGGGGCGTGATTTTCTTGTCGGCCATTGTTGGATGCGGTGGAATGCAGTGGTTTTCCTTCTGGGCGGATCGATGAGGCACACCAAGGTAGGTTTTGTAGAGATACACAGGCCCGCGAACCGGGGTCCCCGGCTGAACAGGTGGGATAAAATCATACCCACTACGTCATTGCATCGATGACATTTTTTGTTTTGGAGTATGTCAGATTTCGTCGTTCATCTATCCTTGTATATCACCTTGCACTTATCAATTCAATTATCGTTGCAGATGCCGAAATACTCCGGCCGCGTGGTTGATGATCAACGATCTTTGTCCCGTTTCTTTGGGACTTCGAGTGCCTCTTCTGCACAAGCATCGCATAACCTTTTGTGCCAAGGCGGCCGTTGGTATAGTGACCCTGCTCACGACATGAACCAGATTCTCGAGATAGTTGTAAGTGATATACACATGATCTATAAGACAGGTACACTTTTTTTTAGAGAGCAGGAGGGTTCATATCCCTCAACATGTGTATTTACGAAATGTCAGCTTTGAGGTACGTTCTTCTACAATGTCGTGACGAACCTAACAACCACAGTGCGTGCTGTGGACTTGTCAAGCATCTAGCCTCGACCGAACAGTGAGACAACACCATAAACACTTTCGTTCATACTGGTATATCAGAAGGAATTACAAAGTAAATCTTTCTGGAACTTCCATCTCCTCATATCCAAATCCCAAAAGCTAAGTCATCCCAACCTCAAACTGCAAACTTTCATCATGTCACTCTGGCCTCTATCAGATACACCTTTGCTTCCTCCCAGCAAACCATCAGGTCTCACATCCCAGACACTGCCCTCAGCACCACCATCCTCTCCCATACCTCCAGAAACTCTGCCTCTTCAAATCTTCCAAACCACAGTCTTTTCGTGTCTTTCCTCTCTCGCCGAAACCACCTGATCCACCCCACGAAAAACCGCTTCCGCTAAACACTATGCTCTTCGCTTCTCAGACCTAGACTCGCTGATTCACAGCCTGGCCTCTTTCCACGTGCACATGGGGATTTTGCGACTTGCTGCAACAAACACAATCCCCGAAGCGATTAAAAGTCGCAAGAGCGACACATGCAGCAGCAGTTTCGTTTTCTGCAAACCCCCACCATCTCACTCGGGAAGAGAAATGTCGCGCGTCATGTTTGGACGGGGCGATTGCTTTGCACACTTTCACCAGGGCATCGCCGAGAGAATGCTGAATTGTGCGATTGGGGCCGTGTTGATAGACTTTTGGTTCTGCCATTACGGAATGAGATTTGCGGCCCAGAGAATATTGCCGACGAAATCGAGGAGATGTTTGCCCCGCAGATTAGAGGTGGAACAAGTGTTTGGGCGATGCTGGCTGTTGTCAGACAGGCGGTCAAGAGATCGGCCAAGGCCCCAGCATTTAGTTGGCCGAATGCTTTTGCTCAAGGCTTACCTGGAGAACCCAAATGTTGACGGTGTGCAATCCCGATTTTTTTTTTTTTGGCGAGGAGAAAGCTGGAAGAGAGATGTGAGGAAGTGGTGGATGATTGCAAAAAGGTATGGAAAAGTTTCTTGTACATTTGAGGCCTTTTTGGATTATTCATATATACTCATGTCGCCGTTTTGTTCCTTGTGGACTGGACTCGGATCCTTTTACGAGGCAAGATCGCGGTTACCGCCGTTGCTGCTCAAATCATTAGGACCAGAAGAAGCACCAAAGCCCTCTGCCTCAAGGCTCTGAGCTGTGGTTTGGGCACCTCCAGCACCAGCCTCACGAGTGATCTCCCTTGGCTTAACTTCTCTATCCGCAAGGATGGTTCCTTGAGCATCAGCATCAAACTCTGCAGTACTGCCTTGAATGGATGCAGACGATGACGACTCGCCACCGCCAAACTTAGACAGGTAAGCGGCCTTCTCACCAAAAGGCTTGCTTCCATCTCCTCTTTGAAACATCTCTTCGATCAGTTCGTGACGCTTAAGTGCCAAGTTCCAGTCACAGTAGCCTTTAGTGTCGCCCTTGGCGTAGGCATCGTAAAGTCTGCCCACGTTCTGCGCAGGATGCTTGAGGTTTGCCAAGTCGTCGGCGGGCAACTCGATAGGTTCTGCCTTATCCTTGCCTTGCTCGTGCAATTGGATCTTGACGCCCTCATGGGTGATATCGAACATGGCAGCAGGGTTGGTAACGAGGATCTCGCCCTTTTCGCCAATGATGGTCCAGCGCAAGCCAGGCTCGCCAGGGAAGGGAGCAGCAGAGCGAAGGTCGTAGTTCAGCAGTGTGCCGTTCTGGAAGCGTCCTTGCATGGCAATGTTGTCAGGGGTATCTTTGTCGATTGTGCCGACGACTTTGCCTTGGTTGGAGGGATCGATGAGGTTGACTTTGGGACGCTCGATGCCCATGATGACGTCGAAGGACTCGAGTTCGCCAAAGACTTCGAGCAGACAGGTGAAACCTAAGAGAAGTATGTGTATCAGAGCAAATTCCCTAAACAAAACCCTCATCTTGATGTGAGAAACTTACTGTGCAGGAAGAAAATAGTAGCATGGTTACCACCAGCCTTTCTCTGAATGATATACTTGAATCCCTCAGGAATAGCCGCACCGCCTCCAATACCAGTGCACCCACTAAGCTGCGTGCTCAACACCTTGCCAATCTTTCCCTCAGCAATGACCTTTTGCAAAACCCTGACCACAGGAGCAGATTGCCCTTGCGAGCCAAACATAGTCTTGACCCCCTTCTTCTCAGCAAGAGTAACCAACTCTCTAATCTGATCCATGTTAGACGCCAAAGGCAATTCGGTGTAAACATTCTTGCCAGCCTCAACAACTGGCTTGAGAAGTTTGTAATGGCTTTCGACACCGACAATGCAGACTACCAAGTCAATGTCCTTGTCGTTGGCGAGGTCTGCGGAGGAGTCGTAGGCCTTGACATCTCCGGGAAGTTCGTAGTGTTCGATGGACTTTTTCGCGCTCTCAATTGATGAGTTGCACAAAGCCTTGATTTCGTAGTGAGCTTTGCCCTGCTCGGAAAGAAGGTATGGCAGATGAGCCGTGCTAGCCCAGCTGGTGCTCTTGGAGCCAGTGGAAAGACCGATGAGACCGACGCGAATGGGAGACATGTTGATGTAAGATATTGAATTGATGATAAGATGTGAAAGTAAAGCTCAAGGAGAAAGATGCTTGCTATATGAGCGCGATGTGATCTCGAACAAGAGTTGATGTCGTCATCCTTATATGTTTTTCTGTGGAGCTAAGCTCCCCACATAACATCCGTAAACAGCGAATCCATCCAGAAATTGTGAGAATCCGGATTTAACTTCTTTTGACAGCACGATAAACTCCGATCACATCTCCCATAATTTCATAAAACCACTCCGTGAACGATTATCTCCGATCGGCACACGTTGGTTGGGCTTCTGATTCCAATGGTTCTGGAATCTTCGGATGCTCGCTTCATTATTGTCGCAGACAGTCATTCTCAAGAATCGATTGCTGTTGCGACTACGGGTGCCGATGGCTAACAGCTGCGGTTCGAGTTGGAAGATCTTGGGGGG